>PITA01011387.1:0-66737 GCA_004023965.1 Spilogale gracilis | reverse complement strand
TGTGTTTCTCTCAGACACACGCCTCTCTAGCTGTGTTTCTCTCAGACACACGCCTCTCTAGCTGTGTTTCTCTCAGACACACACCTCTCTAGCTGTGTTTCTCTCAGACACACACCTCTCTAGCTGTGTTTCTCTCCGTCAAATAAATAAAATCTTTAAAAGAAAAAAACCAGATTTTATTTGAAAGAGAGTGAAAGCGCACCAGGATGGGAAGCAGAGAAAGAGGGAGAAGCAGACTCCCCACTGAGCAGGGAGCCTGATGCAGGGCTTGATCTCCGGACCCTGGGATCAGGACCTGAGCTGAGGGCAGCCGCTTAACCCACTGAGCCACCCAGGCACCTCAGGAGAAAGTATTTTTTATTGCCATTTACAAACAGGAAACAGGGACAGAGAGGTTGAGACACTTGCCTAAGGAGACACAGGTGAAAACCAGCGGAACTGGGCCCCAGGGCCTGGTAGCCAACAGGACTAAACCCCCAGGATATTAATATTTACTAGGATTCCGAGCTGGAGGTTGGTGGTCTTGTGGCTGGCTCGGGGTTCAGGGGTGTCCCCCAGGGCTTCCGTACTCCCTTCTGGCTACCCTCCCCATGTCTGGGTATCTCTCCTCATGGCAAGAGGGCAGCCACAAAATGGTTCCCTCCTTGGAGCCTTTCCCTTCTCGGGGACCCTCACCTTTGCCCGGGGTCCCCACTCCAAGCTCCTCCAGCTGCGTGAGCACCTGGCTGTGTGTTCCATCAGCCAAGTTTGACTCCAGGCCGACTATGACTGCAGGCCCCTTCTCAAATGGGGTTCCCTTAGTGAGGGACAGGAGGGACTGGTGCTGCAGGCCCCGGCTGGGAGGACTTGTAGGGTCCCATCGATCACCTCAAGTGGGAGGACCCTATGGCACAGAGAAGTGTGTGTCTTGTCCGGGTCACACAGCTAGGCAGTCACAGAGCTACCGGGTAAGAACCTCAGCCCCTCATTCCCGCACCTTCCCAGGCTACTCTGGCCTCGGCTCCAGCTGGACTGCCTGCAGAGCCCCGGCTCCCGTCCCTCCGCTGCCAGACTGACCCCACCGCTTTCCTTTTTGTTTCACCTCAGGACCCTCCGTGGCTCCCCACTGCCCACCTGATGATGCCCCAGCATTTTAGCATCGCCTCTGTCCATGGTGCCCTGAACTCCCAGGGTTATGCTTCTCCCAGCCAGGACTGCGGGGTCTCCTCTCTGAGCGCCTTTTATTCAATTTTTGAAAGAATCAACCTCTGCTTTTATTGAATCTCCAATTTGTTTCATTAATTTACGCTGTTATCTTCATTAATTTCATTTTATCTTCTGTCTTGGAGTTAATTCTGTATTTCTCGTCTGACTGAGTTCAGTGCTTGGCTCATAAGTTTTCAATCTTTCTCCTTTTTATTTATTTTTTTAACTTTTTGAAGAGATTTTATGTATTCAAGTAATCTCTACCTGCAATGTGGGACACAAAGTGACAACCCTGAGATCAAGGGTCATGTGCTTCAGTGGCCGAGCCAGCCAGGTACCCCTTTCCTTTTTAAATAATATATTTTAAGGGGCGCCTGTGTGGCTCAGTCATTAAGCGTCTGCCTTCAGCTCAAGGGCTCCCTGCTCAGCGGGAAGCCTGCTTCTCCCTCTCTCACTCCCCCTGCTTGTGTTCCCTCTCTCGTTGTGTTTCTCTCTGTCAAATAAATAAATAAAATCTTCTAAAAAAAATAATAATATATTTTAAGACTATAAAACTTCCTTTGTCCCATGAATTTTGATTTGTAGTTCCCTTATTGTCATAGGTTCTAAATATTTTGTAATGTCCACACTGATTTATCCTTTTCCTTTCTAGTTATTTTTAAGAGTGCCAGGTGTTTATTTCTGTTTTTGCTGTTGTTTTCGTTTTCCATAAGTATGACAAGTGTATTATTTTACCATTGATTTTTACCGTTTTTGTAGCCAGATAATGTAGCCTGTGGTCCTTTGATTCTCTGCAATGTGTGGGGACTCGAGATGCTTTGGCCAAGTGGATGGCCCTGATTGACTGCCGTAAGCACCTGACAATGTTATGCGAATCCTTGCAAAGTAATTGCATTATGCAGTAATCGGTGGTCAAGGCTGTGATTCCAAGGGTTCATACGTTCTCTGTCTTCCCAGATGTGTGTGCGCCTCGCTGTCCTCACCTGGGCAGGTCTGCCAGCAACTGTCACTGCACTCCTGGCTTCTCTGGCTCTCCTGATCTGAGATACGCTGTGAGGTGCACACAGGTTTCTGACCTGCTGTGTGTTCTTGAAGGATTATTTCCGTTATCATTAAATACAACCTCCTTATCCTTTTTAGTATTTTTGCTTTATATTTTATTTGCCTCATATTACTGTTGCTACATTCTCCTTCTTTTCCCTCATCCTCTCCTGTCCCACCTCTGTGCTTTAGTGATGTCTGCTGAAATAGTACATGCTGAGATTTGATGTTTTACTGAGTGTTCCTGTTTTTTTTCACAAGGCGGGCTTAATCTGTTGACATTTGTGGTGATCGCTTGGGCTCATTTCCACACATTTAGCTTTTGTTTTCTATTTATTATGAAAGCTGCTCACTTCTTTTCCCTTCTTTCTTGTCTTCTAGTAGATTGACTATTCTTTTTTCTTTTTAAGATTTTATGTTAAAGTAATCTTTATTACTAAATATTTTGTATATTGAGTATTTTGTATATTGAGCCACCTGGGTGGCTCAGTCAGTTGGGCATCTGACTCTTGGTTGGCTCAGGTTGTGATCTCAGCATTGTGGGATTGAAAAAAAAATCTCTACGTCCAACATGAATGGGGCATAAACTGAGATCAAGAGTCACAGGCTTTCTGACCAAGCCAGCCAGGAGCCCCCTAGTAGATTGATTATCTTTTTTTTTTTTTTTTAAGATTTTATTTATTTGACAGAGAGAAACACACCCAGAGAGGGAACACAAGCAGAGGGAGTGAGAGAGGGAGAAGCAGGCTTCCTGCCGAGCAGGGAGCCCGATGTGGGACTTGATCCCGGGTCACCAACTGAGCCACGCAGGCGCCCTGATTATCTTTTTTATTTTTTTAAGTAGGCTCCACACCCAGTGTAGAGCCCAACATGGGGCTTGAACTCACAACGCTGAGATCAAGACCTGAGCTGAGATCAAAAGTTGGATGCTTGGGTGCCTGGGTGGCTCAGTTGGTTAGGCGACTGCCTGCGGCTCTGGTCGTGATTCTGGAGACCCAGGATCGAGTCCCACATCGGGCTTCCTGCTCAGCGGGAAGTCCGCTTCTCCCTCTCTCACTCCCCCTGCTTGTGTTCCCTCTCTGGCTGTGTTTCTCTCTGTCAAATAAATAAAATCTTTAAAAAAAAAAAATGTTGGATGCTTAACTGACTGGGCCACCCAGGCACCCCAGAATGATCATCTTTAAATTTTATTCCTTTTCTTTTAGTAGCTGACCTGAACAACGCCTGAGGCTGTCCATCTCCCTCTTGTCCTCTGGAGCCAGATGAATTCCCTAGAATGTTTAACCAGGAACTCCTTCACTCTCATCATTTGGTATATTGTTGCCAATATGTTAGGGTCACCTTGATTTTAAGACTCCTCACTACTCATTAGTATTAAAAATGATATTGATGAAAATTCCACTCACCATTCCTCTGACAACTAGAGACTCTGTACCCCCGTCCCCTGGTAGAGAGAAGAAAAAAACTGTTTCTCAGATGGAGAAGGGCACAGGCAGCTTGGGGCTCTGATGATTTACTCAGGTGGGAGCCTGTATTTGGAACTGGTCTCCTGAAGATGCGTCCAGATTAAACTCAGAAAAATCCCCTCATTTTCTGAGACCTGTCTGTCTTCTGCACCAAACAGCACATGGAATGATGTAGAATTAGCTAACATTTACTGCCTGCTGACAATGAGTTCTCGGCTCATACATTATAAGCCATATGTTGTGAGATGTGACATGACAACCATCACATTTTGTTGGTGAGGAAACTGAGGCACCCAAGGGCTAAGCAGCTGTCCTGAAGAGCCCCAGCAGGTAAGGAGCAGGATGGGGCCCCAACCAGCCCAGAGCTTTCGGAGCAGCCCCGAGGGGGCTCACCAGCCGCCGGCTTTCGAGGCTTTGATGGGTTTGCTCCACTTCCAATCTGCCATTTTTTTTTTAAAGATTTTATTTATTTATTTGACAGAGAGAGACAGAGCTAGAGAGGGAACACAAGCAGGGGGAGTGAGAGAGGGAGAAGCAGGGAGCCCGATGTGGGGCTCGATTCCAGGTCTCCGGGATCATGACCTGAGCCGAAGGCAGTCACTTAACCAACTGAGCCACCCAGGTGCCCCCCAGTCTGCCATTTTGATGTGAGAGGGGACTCCTGGAGCTCCCACCATCGTGCCCTCGACTTGTTCATCTGGAGCCACCCTAACTTGCCGCAAAATAATCTGAGGGCCGAGATGGGCGAGTGTAGAAGAAACGAGCGTGACCACGAATGAGTGCTGACTCAGTGCTCAGGAACACCCAAGAGCTGATTACAGATCCATATTTTTGTGTAGGTGTGAACTTTTCACACTAAAAAGTTGTGTGTTTTTGGTTTTGGTTTTTGGTTTTTTAATTATCAGCTCCCCATTTTGTGGGACCTGGGGTAAAATATGACCAAATACTTAAAACTTTTAAGTCAGGCTAACAAAATGTCAAATAAAACACGTCCTGTCATCTTACCTTGACAAATACATGCTCAAAATGACAAGCCCAGATTCACATTGGGTATCTGGGGCTCTTTGGAGTCCCGCAGCAGAGCCTGGCAGCCGGGGTGCGGGCCAGTGAGGAGCTGGCCTCTCCCTGCAGCCTTGTTCCATCCCGCGTCCCGAAAGATGTGCACGCAAGCGGGTGCCTGGGCTGCAGGCTCGGGCTCTGTGAGCCTCATCCTCTGCCTCCCCCTTCCCCCATGCAGGCATATGTGCACACTTCAGGGGGGCCCACCTGGGCGCAGGCCCAGCCAAGAGGCCCCCTCCTGCCCTAGAAATGGTCATGGAGACATCAGGCAGTGTTCTAGGCCACAGCCCACAGGGTCCACACTGGAGGAGGGCATAGCCCCTGTCTCATCCGGAGGAAGCCTCCTAGCCATGACTGGTCCTTGAGGCCCTCAACGCCTGAAATCCAGAGTCAGCCAACCAGAATGTGCCAGAAGCCCGCTCTCAGGAGGCACGGGACTCCAGGGACTCAGCCGCTTCCTCCCCACCTGCTGCAGGACACTGGGGACCAGACCAGTGAAAGTCAGTTTCACTATCTTCTGGCCCTTTCTGGACAATCCTACACGTCCCTCACGTTCTTGAAAATCTGGTGTCAGCCCTCTACTCTTGGTTCTGTGTTCTGTAACAGGGTTTGGAAAATTTGAGCTAAAGGAATTTACTGGAATGCTATTAAGAGCTCATCATTTAGGGGCACCTGGGTGGCTCAGTCAGTTAAGCATCTACCTTCGGCTCAGGTCATGATCCCTGGATCTCGGGATTGAGTCCTGTGTTGGGCTCCCCGATTAGCGAGGAGTCTGCTTCTCCCTCTCCTCCCTGTGCACTCTGTTGCTATCTCTGTCTCTCTCAATTACATAAATAAAATCTTTTTTTTTTCAATTTACCTATTTGACAGAGAGAGATACAGCAAAAGAGGGAACACAAGCAGGAGAAGTGGGAGAGGGAGAAGCTGGCTTCCCACCGAGCAGGGAGCCCGATGTGGGACTTGATCCCAGAACCCCGGGATCATGACCTGAGCCGAAGGCAGATGCTCAATGACTGAGCCACCCAGGCGCCCCATTAATAAAATCTTAGAAAAGAAATAAAGAGCTCATGGGCGCCTGGGTAGCTCAGTGGGTTAAAGCCTCTGCCTTTGGCTCAGGGTCCTGGGATTGAGGCCCGCATCGGGCTCTCTGCTCAGGGAGGAGCCTGTTTCCTCCTCTCTCTCTGCCTGCCTCTCTGCCTACTTGTGATCTCTCTCTCTCTGTCAAATAAATAAATAAATAAATAAATAAATAAATAATCTTAAAAGAAAGAAAGAAAGAAAGAAAGAAAGAAAGAAAGAAAGGGCTTGTGGGCGCCTGGGTGTCTCAGTTGGTTGGGCGACTGCCTTCGGCTCAGATCATGATCCTGGAGACCCGGGATTGAGTCCCACATCTGCCTCCCTGCTCGGCGGGAAGCCTGCTTCTCCCTCTCTCACTCCCCCTGCTTGTGTTCCATCTCTGGCTGTGTCTCTCTGTCAAATAAATAAAAAAATCTTTATAAAAAAGAAAAAGAAAAAAAAAGAAAGAGCTTGTAACTTAGCTAGAGACCCAGGCTCAGAACCTGAGTGGTTTGGAGCATTATGAAACACGAACATGGGAATATCTCCTCAAATGGATGTTTCGGATCCCCCAGCGGCAGCCCTTGTGATGGGGCTTCCTGTACACGATGATTTATGACAAAGGGAGGACGGGACAGAGCAGGGGAGGAAGGCAGGCAAAGACGAGGTGTCAGCTGGAGTCTAGGCTCAGCCTGATCCCACAGGCAGCTCTGAGTGTGAGGGACCCCACAGTCACCCTGCCTCGAGGCAAGGGGCTGTTTCCTTATATATCTGAGTATGAGGTGTTGGTCACGGCCGTTGGCGGGGAGGGCATCTCCTAGGCATTTTCTTGGTGAGGTGGCTCCCACTGGCTGAGGACAAGTCTTCCGAGACGGGTCTGCCGCTGACCACATTGAAAGCACCTGGGCGACGAATGGGCCGGGCGGCAGTGGCACCCCTGTAGGCTGATTGCCTTCAGCTTTGTTCCTTCGCTTGGGGCCATGTTCTATTTGGGATAGCTGGCTTCATCTGCCCACCCCTTAGGGATCTCAATAACGCTCCCTTGGCCTGTATCTGACGGAGAAAGAAACTGAAGCTCGAGAGAGGACCAGGTGATATTATAAAGGGCCAATGGGTGCTGTAGAGCTAACCCACCCCCCAAAAAGTCCATTGAGATATTTTTCTGAAATCAGAACCAGAGTCCTGTCTTCTCTGTCCCCCTCACCCTCAGCACAACTGACCTCCCCCTCCTCCAGACGGATGTGTACCCCAACGATGCTTGAATCATGTGTTTCCCTGGCTCTCCACTCCTCTAGACAGTGTTCTTTTCTTTTCTGCAGTGGATCCCCGGGCCCTGCGGTGGCTCTCGAGGAATGCCTGAGATAGTGGCCAGCGCCGGAGAGGGTCACGTTCCTCTCCCCACGCTGACTACTTCCTCTCTGTGCTGAGGACGACTCGGCTTTGCCTTTCCTGGCTTCCCCCACAAGCAGCTGTCGAGGATCTTGTCATCGTTCCAGTTACAACCACTGCACAACAAACCTCTACAAGAGGCAGCGGCCCGAACCACGATCCTAGATTACGAAGGTCAGGTGTCCACACGCGGCAGGGCAAGGGCAGGTGCTTTGCTGCACAGTGACTGGGGCGTCTGCCAGGAAGCGCGAATGGCTGGGGGCTGCAATCATCTGGAGATGTTTCCACTCGCATGCCTGGGCACCTAGGCAGGGATGACCCGCAGCTGGGCTCAGCCGGGACAACCACCTGCAGCATCTGCCGCCCTGGGGCCTGTGTGGCTTTCACAGCGTGGCGGCCTCGGGATAGGTTGGACCTCTTGAGCATTCCAGCTCCAGGATTGCTGCAGGAGCAGTTGAGCAAACATGGGCTTTAAAGTGTTCCAGAAGGGCCCCTGGGTGGCTCAGTCATTAAGCCTCTGCCTTTGGCTCAGGTCATGATCCCAAGGTCCTGGGATCGAGTCCCACATCAGGCTCCCTGCTCAGTGGGAAGCCTGCTTCTCCTCTCTCACTCCCTCTGCTTGTGTTTCCCTTCTAGGTGTGTTCCTCTCTGTCAAATAAATAAATAAAATCTTTCAAAAGAAAAAAAAAAAGAGTGTTCCAGAAATGAGGCATCTGGCTGACTCAGTCGGAAAATCATGGGACTCTTGATTTCAGAGTTGTGAGTTCAAACTCCATACCAGGGGTAGAGATCACTTAAACATAAATAAACTTTAAAAAAAGAAATAAAAATAAAATACAGTGGCATCAAGTCAGGAGGAAAGGTAGACTTAAGTTTGAGATCAATTTTTCTAAGGAGTCTAGAAAAGGGAGGCGACGGATCAATGCACAGAAGTGGCGTGGGAGGTGGACGGGGGTGGAGGGAGGAAGGGGGTGTTTGTAGGAGGTATCACTGAGTAACTGAGTAAGCCCGGGGTGAAATGGCAGTTGGGTTGCTGAATCTGTTTCTTTCGCCCCGGACCGGCTGGCCCTAAGACGGACTGCAGTGGTCTCCGCACCGCAGGCGCTATGCAGACAGACGCAGCTGGGCCAGATCTAGCCAGCCGCACCCAGCCTGCCCCCAGAAACTGTCAGGGTGGAGCCGCCTACTGTCATTTCCGTCGCCTCATTACCTAGGGTCAATGTACAAGGCCATCTCATGCATAAACGCGTGCCCCAGCATCTCATTTCCCCTGGTGTTCATGCTCCCCTGCCCCTCCTCGTTCCCAGGGGCCAGATTCCCCCCAAGCCTGATCTCATCCTTTGGGTGGGAGGGAAAGGAAGGCAGGAGAGAAGGGTTCTCTCTGGAGGATCCTGGTTCCTGAGACAGGCTAATTACAAGCTTCCTAATTAATGAGCCATGGAGTTGCATTTCATCAGCTGAGTCACGATTGATGTCTGGGCCCTGGACCCAAGGGGAGGGTATCGGGAAGCATGGGAGGGGAGGACAGCCTGTCTCTGCCTCCCCCAACCCTAATTCTTTACTCACCTCTCTTTTCTTTCTTTCTTTCTTTTTTTCTAAAGAAATCTCTACCCCGAGCTTGGGCTCGAACCCACAACTCCAAGGTCAAGAATCGGATACCCCCCCACCCTCCCACTGAGCCAGCGTGGGGCCCCTACTCACTCTCTTTTCAAACCCAGTTCTCTCCACTGCTTTAGAGGCTATCAGACTTCCCACCTTCCTCCCTACTTCCGTCTCTGCTTCCCAACCTTGACCTTCCTGGGACGGTCCCCCAGTCTGTCCATCCTTCATGCCTTCCCACCCCACCAGGACCATGCAGGGCTCCCTGGGTTACTGTTTCCCACTGATCCGATTTCTCTTTCAAACAACGTGTCCCTCAGCCGCATGCATCACACATCTGGGGTTGCCATCTAGAGGGTGGCAAGCCCAGTGCAGGGGTGGGGGGTGGGCAGGAAGCCCAGTCCCCTGCTGCCGTGCCCACAGCCTGCCACAGACCATTCCGGGGCCACTCTGCACCTGCTCCTTCCCTGTCTGGCTCCTTGCTCCTTCCCACGTCCTCCTCCGTCAGCAGCCATAGATGACCGGTACTTTTCCATTCACATTTCAACCAGATTTCCCCACTCACTTGAAGTGAACTGTACTGAGTCTTTGTTGGGGGGCGGGGCAGCTTTTATTTTTGTGCCTAGAGGTGTAATATTCTTTAATGTTCCAAAGCTGTGCTGTAGCTTGGTCGTGAGCTGTTATTCCATAATTAGACTTTTTTAGGCGCCTCTGGTTCTGGTTTGCATGGTAGACCTGGGCCCAAGCAGAAAGGCTCCTGTAGGTGGAGGAGTTGCATGGTCCCCCACCAGACCAGGGCTAGCTGGAGGTGATGCCTCTGGGCTCTGCCTGGGGTCCCAGTTCACGGGAGGCATCCTTAGGGGCCATGTGGTGACAACATTCAGACCAACCCTATAGAGGGGACTTGAGTCAGCTCAGCTCTTTGGCAGCCCCTGCCAGCAGCACTGAGCCCCCGGGGGGGTTAGGAGTGGCCTTGGAGTCGGTCAGCTGAGCTCTTCATGGACCTGAGCCTCAGTTTCCTCCTTCAGGAGTTAAGGATTGGGGTGGGGGGCTGGCTGGCTCAGTCTGTAGAGCATGTGGCCCTGGTTCTCTGGGTGGTGAGTTCAAGCCCCTGGTTTCCCCCCTTACTGGCTGGAGAGCTTACTTAAAAAAAAAAAAAAGAGCTGCAAGGATTGTGAGGTCCTACAAATAAAGCACTCAGCAGGATACCCCCGCCCCCTCCCAGTGTACTCAATACATAGAAACTTTTTTAAAAAGAACTTTTGAGGGGCACCTGGGTGGCTCAGTCATTTTTAAGCCTCTGCCTTCGGCTCAGGTCAAGATCCCAGGGTCCTGGGATTGAGCCCCACATCCGGCTCCCTGCTCAGCAGGAAGCCTGCTTCTCCCTCTCTCAGTCCCGCTGCTTGTGTTGCCTCTCTCGCTGTATTTCTCTCTGTCAAATAAATAAAAAATCTTTTTAAAAAAAGAACTTTTGAAAGCGAAGTTTGCGTTTTTTTCTTAAACACACATGGGTGGTTTTCAGAGTCTCTATAACCTCCTGGATGATAAAATGGGCACGATAAACGTGTGTAAACCGCTTGTTCCTGGGCCCTCCGCAAGGGGGCGACACGGCTCCTCGGGCCCCACGGGAAACCTGCTCCCGGGGCTCAGGTTGCTGGCCGCTTCGGGTGGCGCCAGAATTTTTCCCTGAGTTTTGCCAGAGAATCTTTGGGCTAGAATCCTAGGAGTGGGATGGCGGGGTCAGAGGGTCCACGTATATGTGACTTTGCTGGAAACTGTCACGTTGCCGTCAAGTCCGCAGAGCTGGGACCCCTCGCATTGCCACCCGCGGTGCACGCAGCCGCTGCCAGCCCACAGCCCCAGGGGCGGAGTGCGACCCGACTTCGAGATGAGTGCCAATCTGCTAACCAAGAGATGAAGGTTTACAGCTGCTTTTATTTTATCACATTGTGAGCAAGGCTGAGCATTCTTTGACGTGCTTAAGAGGCCGGCGGTGTGCATTTCTTTATGAATCTTTATTTTTAGAAGTTCTATAGGGGGGCGCCTGGGTGGCTCAGTTGGTTAAGCGACTGCCTTCGGCTCAGGTCATGATCCTGGAGACCCCGGATCGAGTCCCACATCGGGCTCCCTGCTCAGCGGGAAGCCTGCTTCTCCCTCTCTCGCTCCCCCTGCTTGTGTTCCCTCTCTGGCTGTGTTTCTCTCTGTCAAATAAATTTAAAAAATCTTAAAAAAAAAAAAAAAACTGTTAAAAAAAAAAAAAGAAGTTCTATAGGAATAATGTAATTAATACCCGTTACAAATATATCTCCCCAGCTTGTAATTTACGTTGTTACTTTGTTAATGGTAGCTTTCTTTTCTATGTAAAAGGTGTTTTTTTTTGTTTTTAATTTCAATGTAGTCAGATATGTCAATCTTCTCCCTCACTATATCTAGACTTTTTTTTTTACTGTATATAGATTTTTTTTAAAAAGATTTTATTTATTTGATAGAGAGAAACACAGCCAGAGAGGGAACACAAGCAGGGAGAGTGAGAGAGGGAGAAGCAGGCTTCCCGCCGAACGGGGAGCCCGATGTGGGACTCGATCCCGGGACTCGATCCCGGACTCCGGGATCATGACCTGAGCCGAAGGCAGTTGCTTAACCAACTGAGCCACCCAGGCGCCCCTGTATATAGATTTTTAATGAGGAGGGTTTTCCTCAATCCCAGGTTCCCAAACACCCCCTCATTTTCCACTTTCTAGTTCTTGGATGGTTTCCTTCTTCCAGCAGCTCCAGCACCACTCCATGAAAGGTTTGTCTTTCCCTGTTGGTCAGCTGGACTTTTAATTGTTTCATTGGTCTGCGTATTCGAGAGTTAGTTCTGCACACCCAACCCAAACTGTTCTTCACTTTCAGGGTTTTCCTGGTTATTCTGGCTTGTTTTTCCAAATGATTTTTTTTAAGATTTTGTTTATTTACTTGACAGAAAGAAACACACAGAGAGAAGGAACACAAGCAGGGGGAGTGAGAGGGAGAAGCAGGCTTTCCTTGGAGCAGAGAGCCCAATGTGGGGCTCCATCCCAGGACCCTGGGATCATGACCTGAGCTGAAGGTCATGACGAGCCACCCAGGTGTCCCCCAAATGATTTTTATAATAAGAATAGTGTCTAAGACAAGGGCAAATGTTCATTTAAAAAAAATGGTAAGGGAAAGTGCAGGGAACGGAACCACACAGCATGTATACAAATTCCCCCTCCCCCTTATAGGAATATATTGCAAGGGGGAAGAAATCAAAATGTTTGTGTGGTCATGTCTTGGTAATCTGGATCTTGGGGTTGTGAGTTCAAGCCCCACAATGAGTACAGAGCTTAAAAAACAGAATCAGATAAAAATGGAGGCACGTCCAAGGATGTGGCTGCGGCTCATTATTATTATTATTATTATTATTATTATTATTATTATTATTATTACCTTGCTATTGGCACAAACCTTGGTGTAGAAAACTTGCCAAAGGCCACCAGGCTGCCTCTTCTTCCTTCAACCTCCCCTCATCCCCGAGCCACTGTGGAGATGTCAGCCCTCTGGACCGTGGCATTTCTTTGTAAGAGAGGGAGTGCATTAACGCGGGTAGAGCCTGGTCTGTGGCCCCCACCCCCACCCCCACCCCGTGGCTGGACAGAGCATCTTCAGCTGATTTCCAGCTCAGCCAGCCCCTTTCAGCCTAGAACTGGAAGGAAAGACCGGCTGGAGCAAGCCAGGCCGAGGCCAGGTGGGCCAGCACAGGCCGCTAAGGGGCTGGGGAGCAGCTGAGGGAGGGCGGGGGGTGGGTGGGTGGAAGGAGGCACCTGTGAGGGAGGGGACGCCCGCAGTCCTCACAATGGCAGCTGGCCCAGTATCACAACCCCACAGGCGGGAGGCAAGCAGCCAAGCGGAGGGGGACGCCCGCGTCCTCACAATGGCAGCTGGCCCAGTATCACAACCCCACAGGCGGGAGGCAAGCAGCCAAGCGGAGGCCTGGAAGCCCCGCAGGCGGTAGCTTCCTCCAGGGGCAGGTGTCTTTGTCTGCAGACCTACTTACAGCAACCCCCGAGGCAGAGGGCTGGTTTCCTGGGGGATGGAAAAGCTCCTGGCTGCAGAGCAGCCTCTCAAGCTGGAGACACGTGGGAGGCCGCAATGTGGCCCAGCGCTCCGGGCCCCAGGTGCTGCGGGGCACTGTGGCCGGGCTCCCAAGAGACAGAGTACTCCGTGAGCATGGAGCAAATGCTCATCTTCTTCTTAGCCGTCTGGTTCTTCTACTTCTTCTACCTTCAAGACTTCTGGGCGGCCCTCCCTCCTGCTGTCCCCAAAGCTGGTGGAGCCTCCCCAGCCTGGAGGGAGCTGGCCGGGTCCCTGAACTGAGGCACAGAGCGGCCAAGAACAGAAGCCTTCCTCAGTCCCTCAGGGAGGATGGCCAGGACGCCAGGTGGCCCTGCTCCTCGGGGATGGAGATTTGGGGCCCAGCCCTCTGCTCTCAAGAGGGCCTAGGGCTGCGCGCCCCACCAACCCCCAGGGGCTTGGTGTTGTGTACAGGACAGAGGAAAGGGGAAGACGTGTGCCCCCACAGGGCCTGCAGCGGGCAAGGGGACAGCGGGCCACATCAGGGCTCAGCACTCCGGAGTCTTCCCAGAGTCAGTGGGGCCCAAGTCCATGCTCACTGGGTAGCTGCTTTGTGCCTGGCCCAGGAATGCTGATGAGAAATAAACTGCCCTCTGAGCCTTGTTGGAGGCAAGAGAACTATTACTCCCATTTTCTAGGGGAGCAAATCAGCCCAGTCACACTTAGTGTTGTTTCAGGTAAAGACCATATCCCTTGGGGGCACTCTTTAGAATAAGATAAAGGGGCACCTGGCTCAGTCAGTAGAGCATGTGACTCTGGATCTTGGGGTTGTGAGTTCAAGCCCCAGGATGAGTACAGAGCTTAAAAAACAGAATCAGATAAAAATGGATGCACGTCCAAGGATGTGGCTGCGGCTCTGCCTGGGCACAGGACAGGAACTGTCTCTCCAGTGGCTCCCAAGCCTGGTTTCCCACCAGGGCCATCTTGCAATGCAGATCACTAGGCCCCTCCACCGGCATGGAGGCAGCTTCCGCCCTTATCTGGGCATGCCTCGTGCAGACACCACGGGGGAAGCAGCTGTCTCTGGCTCCCTGGGGTGGGGTGGACAGGATGCCCCCCAAGGGGAGGGCTCCTGAGTGGTGAACCTTCTCCCAAAGGCTGAGTGGCCTGCTCTGCCGAGGCCAGAGGACTGGAATGCCCCAACCCCTGTGGCTTCTGCTGCAAATGCGGGATGGGGCTTTTCTTACAATACCCAGAAGTAAGGAGGATAAGGCAAGAACCTGGAATGGCCCAGACCTTTAAAGTCAAAGAGCACCCAGAAGCCTCACTGACTAAGAGGAAAGCCCACAAGGCAGACCCTGATATCTCAGGTGAGGCTGTGTGAAGGGAAGGAGGGCGGAGAAGGAAGGAATTTCCTTCCGGGACACACAAACCCCCTAGGAGTCTCTAGCCCCACCCACAGATCGCTAAAATCCTGGGTGTGGACTAGAGTCCAAGAATCAGAGTTTTTAATGAGCTGCCAGCGTAAGACCATAGCCCTGCCTTCTTTCCTGAGCCCCTCTCCCCCCCACCCCCCCACCCCCATCAGCGCGGAGGAGGCAGCAGGCCTGTGAGGGGGAGGAGAGCAGGCAGCTGGAATTTTGGGGGCAGCTTGAGGCCCCAGGGCCTGCCCACAGGTGCCTGCCATGGAAAGTGCATGGAACCTCACGACAACGCTGCAGCAGCTCCAGGCCCTCCTTCCCAGGACTCCCAGGGGAGCAGGGAAGAGCCCAGTGCACTTTCTCATGGACATTCTTCCGATGACTAGAATCTTCCATGCAGTAAACAGTTGTAGGAGTACATGATTTCCCCTGGGACTCCACAAAACTGACTTCTGAGCGATAAGAATGCAGCCTACTTGTTAAGTACTGCCCCCGCCAGGAGCCTCGTGCCGGAGAGCTCCGTGGTGACAGGGGGCAGTGCCGCCAGCTCGGTGGGTGCGGTTCTCCGCACAGGCGCCGCCCCCACGTGCAAACCCCCCGGGTCAGATGCATCCAGAACTGTGACTTCCCGTCCCTTCAGGCCCCTGAGCTGAAATGCGGCTTGATGGGGTTGCCGGGACGGCTCGAGGCTGCCCTGTGACAGCCCTACTTTGTGTGGGTGCCGGTGGGGGACAGACCTATGACGACAGGCAGGCACTTTTGTCAGGAGGAAGCCCACAGTGGAGAGACGTCAACCATCACTTTATTAAGGCTCGGAGTGGTCTGCCAGTTGGGGCTGAGTCATTCACTGCAGACGCCCGGCGCGGAGCACTCCTGGGTGACACGGGGGGGGGGGCGGGGGGGGTGTCTTCGAGATTCCAAGCCACGGACTCTTGTGCTCCACCCACACCCACCCTGCAAGGCTGGGGCATGTGCGGGCAACGTGCGGGGGCCCCCAGGGCCTCACAGGCCCTGGGCTCTGGTGGGGGTGGGGAGTGGCAGGGAGGCACAGGAGGGCAGGGAGAGTCCCCCATCCCTCCCAGCCCAAACTATGGCTTTGTTATCCTATTGCCACTTGAGCAGGAGTGAAGTGCCCCTTCCTGCCCCGCGCTCTGGCCCGGGCCCGTGTGCTACACTGTGGAAGGAGACAAAGGGAAAGCCCCTGGGGAAGAAAGGGCCCCCCTGTGCTTGGGACCCGGCCAGACCTCTGGGGCTCTTGGCCCCACTCCCTCAGTGACTCCCGTCTGTGGGTCTTCTCAAGCTGAGGCTCATCACTCAGAAGTGGACCCGCAGCACGTCCTGGCTGGCAAATGGCCGCTGGCAGGCTGTGCAGGCCACAGGCAGGGAGCGCTGCTTCTCGCCCAGGCACGGCCGGCACAGGAGGTGACCACAGGGAAGCTGGTACACGGGCTCCTTTTTGAAGTACGGAGAAAACGCTCTTTTGCAGGAGGCGCACTCGGGGCCTGGAATGTTCCGGGGCTGCTCTGGTAAATTAGGGAGGAAAAGAGGCCAAGCTTAGGGAAAGCCACCCCCTGGGTCAGACTCTGTCCCAATGGCTGGGCAGATGCCTGGAGTGGGACAAGCAGATTCCCCACCCTCCACCCCTGCCACAGTGTGGCTTTATCCCTCCCGGGGCCACTTCTGGATGATGTGGGAGGACAGGGTGTTGGGGAACCTGGGAGGCCACCTCTCAGTGATTAAATCTTGGCGTTCCAGTGGGTGCTCAAGAAAGAGCTGACTTCTGAGGGCAGGCAGGTCACACCGAACCCTCCTTCCCAGTCTCCGAGTAGGACTTACTTTCCACTAGGACAGGCTGCCAAGGTCAGAGTGGGTTACAAGCTCATCCTGACAAGAGAACTACAAGGTGAGAGGCCACAAGACAAGGAAAAATCAGAGAGGGGACAGGTGCAGCAGTTCCGGGCAGGTCTGGGGAGGAAGGAGGGGGGCACCCGAGGGGCGGGGCTGAGATTGGCACCTGCTCCTCTTCACCCCAGCAGCCCTCCCTCCTGAGCTGCCAATCCCCTTCCTGTGCTGCACTCTTTCCCTGCTTCCCGCTTCCCACAGGGCCTCCCCAAACGAATGAACTGAACGAGGGCCACACCTCCCTAGGCTGCACTGCTGTGCTTCCTTCTCTTAAGGCACTAGCCTCAGGAGGCTGCTTTCTTTCCTAGTCCACACCCTTCTGGAGACAGGCAGGGGGCCTCTTGGGGGAAGAAAAGGGACCAGCCATGCAGAAAGAAAAGGACAGCAAGTACAAAGGATGGCTGGTCCAGAATCAAACCAAACCAGACCAAGATGGCTGGTTCACTAAAGAAAGACAGGACCCAGAGGTGTGACGTACGAAGCTGGCTTCCCGGTGAGCCTGCAACAGCTGGGGGGAGGGGGGGGGCGCCCAGTTCTTCACAGGCAGCAGGAGGATTCCAGGCTCAGATGCCCTGAGAGGCGTCTAAGAAGTGCACTGCCATGAGCTCGCTAATAGCACCCGAAGACCCCTCCGGGCCCTGAGAGCGATGGGCAAGGGTGGCTGCCGGGGAGCCACAGGGCTGCTGCAGCCCGAGCCGGGGCTGGGAGGGCGACAGAGAACAGGGCTCTGAGGCCCACTCGGAGGAGTACCAACAGGACCTGAGGATGAATGGGTATCAGGAATGCTGAAGGAACCCAAGGAAGGTGTCCACGTTATAGGCCTGACGGAGGGTAGAAGTGGCTCCTCTTTATCAGCAGAGGGGTTATGGGAGGTGGGGGGAAACCTCTAAAGGGAGTTTGCAGTTCTGAGTTAGAATTTGACTCAAGAAATATCCAGACAGCTGTTAGGGAGGCTGGGGTCTGAGCTCCAATGAGAGGAAGGAGCTACTGATGAGCAAGGGCTCTCCTATTCACTGGCCAGCGGGCTCTTGCCGGGATGACAGAGAAGACAGAGAAGAGGGTCCAGGACCAGAGTCTGGAAGAGACGGAAGAGTCAGCAGCGGAAACTGCAAAGGGATGGTGAAAAAAGGGAGAGAAAGAGTGTACCATCTGGAAGGCCAAGACAGAAGGCGTGTTGGGAAGGCGGCGCTGGCTAGCCGCATCAGATATGGCCGACAGGGTGAGCAACCACTGGGTCTGAAGCATGAAAACCACAGGTCACCTGGACAAGAAGGTTCTGGGAGCTGGCCAGGGTGGAAGCATGACCGGAGAGACAAGAGAGGTGGGGATGAGAGGCAGAAGAGGTCAGATGGCCTTGGATCCAGACGAGAGAATAGCCTGGCTCTAGATGCCTACAGGAATCGAGCGTCCGCCTTATCATGAGCTCCTTCAGGCTTCATCTTGTAAAAACCGTCCCAGCATTCCAGCAGATTCTCTCACTTTGTATCCTAGTGGATTCTATCATCTAATGTGGTCCCAGATTCAGCATAGGCAAAAACTGGCTCAGTAAGCCCCCCAGGTCTTTGCTAAAACACCAGGGACAATGTCGACAGAAGGGACGAAGAGGACGAACCCCAACTCCCTCCAAGTTACATAAAATAAACTACCCAGGTGTCAGATGGGAGACGGACTAGATATGAAAACGAAACAAAGAAGGAGAAATAAACACAAGTCCTCAGAACAATTAATATCAGGTCTTACCCGAAGTACCACAAACGTGCCAAGGCCTAAGCCCACTGAATCACTAAGACTTAACCAAAAAAGAGTTACACTTCACAGGAGCCCCTCAACTCCCCACAGAAAAGGAAAGAGACCAGGGTCTCCCCAAGCTGGGGTACGGGGCTAAGGAGGCCGGCCACGGCGGTCGGCAGAGCCCAGGAGCCGAAGCCCAGCCTCCCTCCCAGGGTTCCCAGGAGACAGACGGGGGCCCTGGTTACCCGAGCCGGCGCCCGGCCTCCAGGAGGTGCTGCTCTCTCTCGTGCCCAGGTGCTGGAGCTGCCCCCTGGTCAGCCGAGCCGTGAAGGAGGGCATGGAGCCAAGGGTTGACGTCAAGGCAACTTCCAAGCTTTGTGACAGTTTCTGCTCATGGGACACTGGACCTGACGAGAGATGCACAGACCACAATATCCAGAGAGAGGTTCAGCAAAAGAGAATAGCAACCGTAAGTCCTTCGAGGACTGCTCCCACAGCACTTCCAGCTTCGAACGGACACGAAGGTAAAGAACCCCCACCCTAATGTCCGCTAGTGGACTGTGAGGACCGAACACCAGCAGTTAAAGCCCCGGGCACCCACCCCACCCAGCTTCCGGAGTCCCTGGGCTCTGCTCTAGCTTTCGTCCCCCTGCACAAACTGCTGGGCAGGCCAGGGCCACCTGGTGGTTCCCCTGTGGAACTGCACCCTACTTTCTGCAGGTCTTGCAGGTCAAGGAAATGACTGGGCAAAGGCCCAGCTTTGTGCCCCTGCTGCCCGTCCACTCCCTCACCAGCAGCCTTTCCTCGTCTCCTCCCTTTCGGGGCCCCTGACACTCTGCAGGGCCACTGGCTTGCACCTCTGGGCACTTGTGTCCTCGCCCTCCTGCTAAGTAAAGCAAAGTGGCCATTACCAAATGGAGTAACAAGGACCTCAGTCTGCCCACTCCATGAGCTAAGGGACCCTCTCGGTGTGGTCCACAGAAAGCCAAGCTGTGGGCTGAGGGTGAAAGCTATCCAAGAAAGCAGGAAGTAGAGCGCTTCGTCTACAGTTTGTAGGACTTGCGTGGGGCCTTGAAGTACAGGTCAGCATGATCCTATGTCACCAACAAATCTGTCAAGGCCAACGCTACCGTAAACCTCAGAGACATCAGGGTCTAAGGATGTCTCCTTGTCTCTGAGGCCCTGCTGGGCCTCAAATGCGTCCAGGAGATTCTGAGGGTCATGATAACCAAAACTTATACTAAAACCCAGATGTAACCTTTTAAGCATGCTATCTGCCTAGGGTTTTTACAGTAGGAGAGGAAATTAGAAGAATAAAATCTAAACAGATGAATTTTCATAAGGAAAAAAAAAGTGCCAAAGAGCTACTACCTCCAAAAGCACGCAGCAAGGGCCATCACGGGCAAATTCCACCAAACACGTAAAAGAGTAAATGATCCTAATACTATTATATTGTTCTAAAGTTCAGTAAAGGATAATTTCTTAATTCTTCTTATGGAGCAAATACCAAAGATGGCCTGTGCCCACGCACACACACACACACACATACGCGACCGTTCAAACTGTCCAAAATAAAACACTAGCAAACAGAACCAAGCCGAACATTAAAAGAAGCATGACCAAATGAACTCTCTTCCAGGAATGCTCAATACTCAGAAGCCTATTAATGTATTTTTTCACATTAAAAGAGCTCAGGATGAAAAACCATAGCATCATTTCCACTGACACTGAAAAGGCATTAGACAAAACTCAACCACCAATCTCAGACAAAAATACTGAATAAAAACAAACAAACAAAAAACCCACCACTGAACAAAATCAGAATCAATGGTGCGGGAGAGCGTCTGAATGGTTCCCAGCGAGACCCACCTCCAGACCCTCCTGCCTCGGGCCCCCGGCACCCCCTCCCCTTGAACATGGCAGACATGACAGGATGTGACCTCCACGACTGGGTTCTACAAGACCGCGACCTCCATCTTGTTTGCGCACACTCCGACCACGGCTACGGAAGACCCTGAAGCAGGGGACCCGGCCAAACTACGCCTGGATTCCTGACCAGAGAAGCCATGAGATCACGCACATGTGGTGCTTTACACCAGGACGTGCGCGGGGATTTAAGGTGGCCAAGCATAAAGCACGGGGCCGCAGCGCCAAGCGTCACCTGGGGAGCGCGGGGTTGACCGCAGACACGGACGCAGGACGTGCAGTACCTGGGGAGCAGTCCATGTGTGCCAGCCCCAGCTCGCCGGCAGCTTTCACCTTCTTAGCAGTGTGCTCTGAGGTAGTGGGTGAGACCTGAAGGCTTGTGGTAGAAAAACAGGAAGCGTCGATACTGAGGCTCCCGTCTGGGGCACGTTCGGCCTGCTCCAGCTTCCTCTTCCGAGAGGGCAGAGCAATGGAAGCGGGTGTCACCGCCAACGCAGTCTGTGCTCTCCCGAGCAGATGGCAGCCGGGAACGGAGCGCTGGAGCAGGAAATGGTCGATCCGGGCCTTCAGGGAGGGGTGAGGCAGGGGCTGGGAGTGCGGTGTAAAGGCCACCCCTGTGAAAGGGTCGCTGGGCACTCGGCCCCACGTGGCTTCGCTGCGGTTACACTTCTCCAGCGTGCTCTGGTCGATGACCTTGCCTGAGGGCAGCAGCACGGGGCAAGGCATAATCTCCAGGGTGATGGGATCCAGGAACTCCTCGGGCACATCCTGAATCACCTCGGCTAGCTCCTGCAGGCTGAAGGGGGCCTGCTGGCCCTCAGACGGGCCTCCGGGATCGCAGTCACTCTCCATGGGCAAGGCTGGGGCCTGCAGAGCCAGGTCCTGAGGGAGGCTCTCGGAGGCAAGCAGTAGGACACTGTCTATCACTTCCTGAGAGCAGGTTTTGGCTGGCTGACCCCAAACTTCCAGCCGTTTGATGCAAGGGATGCCGCTGCCTGTCATGTGGGTGATACAGACCTTGAGGTGGGCCACGTGGCTAAGAGAAAGGGCCCCTTTATTCCAGAGCTCCTGTGCCACAACAGCGGGAGACGGGAGTGTGGCTTCCATTGGGCCAAAAGGTGGCCTGGTCTTAAAGCCCCTGTGGCTAAACACCACCTGGCTCTGGTTTTTCAGTAAGACTTTGCCCACCAAGGTGAACGCCTCCTTGTCCGGGATGGACGGCTCGGCTGGGCCCGGGATCCGGCACTCGGGGCCACTCCATGGCGCTCTGCTGGATGAGGTGGACGTGTACATTTCCAGGCCTGTGACATTCTGGCCTCCGCCCGCTGTAAGGTCTATGTTAATCCTACAGATTTCCACACTGAAGGGAAAGGAAACCGTCACATGGACGGGTGGCTTAATAAAATACTCTGTCCTAAAACCACGGCTTCTCTTTGTGAGGTCTTCAGAGATGAGATTTTCGACTTCGTAACCATCAGCTGATATCTAGAGTTAATGACAAATAGGAGATACATTCATTTGATGAGACTCAAGCGAAGACAACTAGTTTTCAAGAACTTGCCACTTCTAAGAAAATTATTTAAAGTATTACGTTCCTCATTTAAAATGTCCTCTATTACACCAAATTCTCCTCTTTTTTTTTTTATTTTATTTTATTTATTTATTTGACACAGAGAAACACAGTTAGAGAGGGAACACAAGCAGGGGGAGTGGGAGAGGGAGAAGCAGGCTTCCCGCTTCTGTGGGGTTCGATCCTGGAACTCCGGGATCATGACCTGAGCCGAAGGCAGACTCGTACAGACTAAGCCACCCAGGCGCCCTTTCCTGCGGTTTTTTTTTTTGTGGGGGGAGCAGGGAAAGGCACTCAAGATCAGGTCAAAGGCCGAGGGCAATTTGTTCCCAAGTACTGCCCATCCTTAAAAAATATGAGCAACAAAACTCTGCTCGATCCAACCAAAAATCCCTTCAAAATAATGTCTCTGAGAAAAAAGGGCAGATAGACTAATGGGGTTTTTTTTTTTTATTTCAGAGGATGAAACCATAGGGATTTAGGGGAAAAAAAAGATGTTCATTAAAGTTCTTAATTTTGTATTTGGACTTTACCAATTATAACAGTTTCCCTGGCAAGGCACAGCGAACAATCTTCTGGTACATTTATGATTGTTAGAACTTGGTTTAAAAAGTGTTCAGAAACAAGGACCACAAGACTATGGGAAATCTAGAGCAGTGAATCTGCTATGGGGTGGGAATGTAGGTATCTTTTCCCCTCTTCAATTTCTAGTATTTGTTATAACTGGTAGAGATTTTAAGATACAGGTACCTGCCCACACACCTGAAAGTTCACATCACACCACTTTGCTTTTACGAAAGACCTACCTTAGTATCTGGTTTTGCTAACCAACAGAAAGCCAGAGAATTTTTGCTTTTACGAAAAAAAGTCATTATCATACTAACACAGGTCTTTTGTAAAAGCAAAGTGGCCTAAAGTGAACTTTTGGAAGGCAGAGGATGCCCTTCATATTACACCATTTCAGCTTATGAAAGGTTTCACAGGAATGTGCTTTTCAGATTGCGAGGTAGGGGTGGGGGGTGGAGGGATTGGGAACCTGTATCTTTGTTGGAAGAAATCAGTTGCACAATCTGGGAACAGGAAATAGTAGGTTATGTGCAGAAGGTCCAAATTAGGGGAGGGTTCAGATTTCCCCTTGCAGTCTCCTTACTCTGTACTCTGGGCTGTAGAAAGATAACCTTCTTTGCACAAAAGCAGATTAATTCAAATAGTAAAGAAGGAATCCAAATAACAAATACAAGCCATTATTTCTAGCGTGAGAAGCAAGCAGAAAGAATGGCAGGGGACAGACCGTGCTCTACTTTCACTAGGACTTTGAGCAGAATTAAATTTTATCATCAGAGGGAAGAGCACAAGGAACACAACCCTCCAGAAAATGAGCCGCAGCTCACCTTCTTAAGTGCTCTATGGGTCCAGAGGTGCAGCCTGACCCATGCTTACCTAAGTATCACCTGGTGGGATCTAAAACAGAGAAGGTGAAAACACATTATGCCCAAATCAAGTCCACATGCGCAAGGCAGGAATGGGAAAAAACATGAAAAGTAGCCAGCGTATATTTATGTGTATATGCTCGTTTTGTTTACCTTGTTGCAATAAATTCTTGGTCTGAACTGTGGGAGGCAAAGATTGATGACCATCTTTGTGGCTGAAAGGGTAGCTTCCAAGCATCAGAAATAGCCTTCAATAAAAAACAAAACTTAGTATTAGCCAATTCTAAAATTTTAGGAGTTGATTCCTAAGGGAAGAGAACCAAACAGGGTAACAAAGAATTCCCACACGATCATGCTCTCACCGCATCATACATGTGATGCTGGGGAAGAAGGTGTCACCAAAAAATTACAGAGGAGTTTTTTTCTCTTTTTAAAGTTTTATTTATTTAAGCAATCTCTAACCCCAACACAGGGCTCGAACTTACAACCCCAAGATCAAGAGTCCCACGCTCCACGGACCGAGCCAGCCAGGCAACCCAACAGAAGGGCCATCTCCTGCAGCCTGCACGGGCTGGCCAGGACTGCTGGTTCTCCAGCTCACAGCTGGTCCCAGGGGAAGCAAGGGCCTGTCAGCTCTGCGAGGGGCCCCCCCCGGGACAGGGAGGGTCGAAAGTGGCAGAGCAGAGGGAACAGAACTACTCAGCCAGAGGGTTCGGAACAGAACAGCTCACAGAAAATAATCGTAGTGAGTGCCAGCCACCTTTGTCATTTAACACCTGTTATTGCAATTCCATTTTCATATTAAAATGAAAACAATTAGGAGAGTCCAAAACACCACGATTGAGAATCAGAAAATCTTGGACTTGGAAAGCACCTTAAAAGGACATCTAATCCAAAGAGCAATTTAATGAGCAATGTCCAGGCTGGGGGAAATGAGTGAAAGTGGTCAAAAGGTACTAAGATGTAGTTATAAGTTCTGAGGAGGAAAGGTACAGCACAGTGACTATAGTCAACAATACTTCATCATATATTTGAAAGCTGCTGAGAGTAGACCTTCCAAGTTCTCATCACAAGAAAAAAAAAGCTGTAACTGTGTAAGGTAATGGATGTGAACTAAACTTACTATGGTAAGCATTTTGTATTATATACAAACACTAAAATCTTTATGTGGTGCCTCATAAACTTACTCAGTGTGATATAGCAACAGCTCAATACAACTGGAAGAAAAACAAAGATCAATGTCCAGTCCTTTGGTACTCTTTGTACAGAAGGAGGGAAGCCACTAGAAATAGCCCTCCTAGCAGCAAGCCCTGCCAATGGCTCTGAACTCCTCGGGTGAGGCCAGCCAGGCATTCTTTGGTTTTCTATCTGGCAGACAACAAAAACTGTTAGCCCAAGGGGGACAGGGCCATCCTCTGGGGTCCGTATTATCATGAACAGCAGAAGCCTTCAACTCAGGTCACGCTCTCAGGCTCTTGGGATCAAGTCCCACTTCAGGCTCCCTGCTCAGCGGGGAGTCTGTGTCTCCTCCCTCTGCAATCATTCTCACTCCCGCTTCCTCTCAAATAAAATAAAGTCTGAAAAAAAAGAGAGAGAGGGAAATGAATCTGATGATGTAGAGAATCCTTGGCCTAAAGTCTCCTATTCTCTGTGAACCTGTGTTGAAACTCTTAGTACTTCATACTTTTGGAACATGCATGCCACCTCTGTCAAAATATTCTAGAATCTGGCCTGGAATCAACATGGACTAGTTCATAGAACTTTCTTCTCCAGGGAAGACTGTGTTAACAACATCTCCAGCTTCTGACACTTTTCTTGTTCTCCACAACAACTCAAAACTGAGTGTAGGAGGAACTGCCCCTGCAAATATTCTCAGGGCCCTCAAATGTACCCCCTCTTGGCCAGGAAACCAGGCCACATTCAGAGTAGCACTGCCCTCAATTCTCCTGCCCAATTAGGGCAGTGGCTTCTTGTTAAGATTTTGGTTTTGTTTTCAATGTACAATTAAGCCACTGACTTTAATGTATAAGTAGTAAAATGAATACAAAGCCCAGACGTAAGAAACAAAGCACTTCTGGAAAAGTCAGCCTAAAATGTCAAAGGAAAACAGATGACAGTGACACAGATGGGGACATCATACATGTGCAAGTGTAGGGCTGGGCTGGCTCTGCGCAGACGGCGAGGCCAGCCACCGCTGCAGGCCGTCCGTCCTCTCCCCAGCTGTCCTCAAGCGACAGAGGGCTTTGCTAAGAACAAGCAAAGAGACAGAAACTGCGTTATTACATCAAAACGCGGAAAGGTGGCTGAGAGGAGTCAGATAAAGGGCTGCTCGCCTACAATCACCACGACCCCACCGTCCACTCCTGAGGCCTATTCTCTGACTTTCAGGGACAACAAACCCCCAGAGAAACACTGTCAGCTCCCGGAGGCGCTGACCTGATTTCCCAGTGGGAGGCACTGATTTCACTAACCTTTACCTTCTCCCTCCCTCCTTGTTATCTTCTTGGGACACTTCACACTGGGGGTTTCTAACTTCATTTATTCTACATATCATGAAATTCATTTCTCTGAGAACTTAAATGCCAGGACCAGAGCAGGTCGGCAGGAGGAGCCATGATGAAAGGCCTACCTGCAAGTCTGAAGCCAAATGGAAAAGTCTTCAAAATTACCCAAGGACCCAACTCAGTCACAAATGGCAGTGTGGGATGAAGCTGCCCAGAAGTGACCACCCTCAGGACTACCCTCCCCTGATCGAACCCCGAGGAGAGCAAGCCAAAGGGCTTCCGAACTTCAGCTACCTCCTAACTTTAAAAATCCCACTTCAGACACCTGAGAAGGGAGACTGCCTGTCCCTCCGATCAGTAGGGCCACTGACAAGATTTCATCCGCACCGTGTCTCAGCCAAGATAAATGACTCCTAGTGAGTCATGAGACAAGGACCCTCAAGTAGCGAAACACAACTCTGGCTAGAAAGGCACATACATTAAATGGCTTAAAGGAGGCCATCAGTTCTAATTTTACTACCTGGTTAGCCCTCAAGAGGATACTAATGTCCTTAGTTTGCAGATGAAGATACTGTGGCTTAAAGAGAGGTGAAGCTAGCTTCTAAACCTTCCAATCCACTCTGGTTACTATCTACCTGGACACCATTTACCTTGAAGGATTTACCAGAAAAAAAAAATTTTTTTTTAAAGATTTATTTATTTGAGGGGCGCCTGGGTGGCTCAGTTGGTTAAGCGACTGCCTTCGGCTCAGGTCATGATCCCGGAGACCCAGGATCGAACCCGGCATCGGAGTGCCTGCTCGGCAGGAGGCCTGCTTCTCCCTCTCTCACTCCCACTGCTTGTGTTCCCCCTCTGGCTGTGTTTCTCTCTGTCAAATAAATAAATAAAATCTTAAAAAAAAAAAAAAGATTTATTTACTTAAGAGAGAGAGAGTGTGTGTGTGTGTGTGTGTGTGTGAATGCAAGTGGAGGAGGTGGAGGGGGGTGCAAAGGGAGAGAATCTTCAAGCAGACTCCCCACTGAGCATGGAACCCCCTCTACCCCGGAGCATGGAGCCTGACATCAGGCTCAATCCAATGACCCATGAAATTGTGACCTGAGCCAAAACCAAGAGTCAGAGGCTTAACAGACTGAGCCACCCAGGAGGCCTTTACCAGGAACTTATAGGGGCACTTTACAACTTTGGGGTTCCCCCCTTACTTAGGTCAGGCTTTCATACCATTCATTTTTTAAAAATCACTTCTCCCAAATGTAAATTAATGTGGCTATCCTCTACAATGTAGGATTTTGGAAACCTTAATCTTGACTGCCCCTTCCATGTATTGGTTCAAGTCTCGAGTTGTTTTTCTAGAAAAATCTTTAGATAGGCTAGCTCTCTATTCAAGCATCTTACCTCATGAGGCTTCTCAACCTAAGAGGTTGTTAATACTGTTAACCAAATATTAAAGCGTGTGGACCTAGAGCTGACCAGATAGTTTACTTGTTCTCCACAGCACTTACCAAAATCTAATCTGAGAGAATATTTACAGAGACTATTCAGTCCATCCCATAGAAACTTCTCTGTAATACAAGCCTAAGCGGCACCTCTCGTCTCCTGCCTGGCCCCGTGGAGGCTGCATTCATATCCCACGCCACTATCGGACTGCTTAGCAGTGTGGATCCTCAGCTGCAGCAAAAATACATGTAATACACTGATAAAAATTTAGTGGCATATCTGTGAAAACCCACAGGACACCAAGGTAGCACGACACATCAGCTGGGAGTCATAACTGTGGTCTCTGTAATGTAACGCCCTTTCCGAGCTGCTCCTCAGGGCAGTGTACGGGGCCATCTTCATATTCAAATCCCATACACCTCCATCACTACACTCCTGTCCCCACCGCAAATAGCTTTATTAACTATTCACTCCTGTGTGGCCCAGGAGCAAGGAATTTCATAAGAAACACCTCTATGAAGCTGGCTGCTGTTTTAGTAGGTTGTCAAGATGATCATTCTTTACTCTGCATGGTATCCTCTCTTTGAGACCCAGGAGAAAATGCTCTCTCTGGTCTCAGTAGTAGGAAAAGTTGTTTCTTCCTGTCATCTCAGTATTTTATGGTATGAACATGAATCATATAATCATGATCTTTTCTTTATTTTGGCTGCTGGAAATCTCAGAATAAATCTGTGGCCCATCCCGCCAGATTTCTCTTTGCCTGAATTCTTCAGTTATTTTTATGTCATCGTGTATATATATTTTGAGAGCTACCTTAAAATCATTATAGAACAAGACTGAGTAAAATAAACAACAAATCATTTTCCTTGTGGTGGACATTTAGGTTGCTGGCAACTTTTTACTATTGCAATATTAAGATCAAAATCTTGGGGCACCTGGGTGGCTCAGTCGGTTAAGCATCTGCCTTCGGTTCATGTCATGATTTCAGGGTCCTGGGATCAAGCCCTGCATCGGCCTCCCTGCTCAGTGGGGAGTCTACTTCTCCCTTTCCCTCTGCCCCTACCCCCCCCACCCCACTGTTAATGGTTTCTCAAATAAAAATCTTTAAAAAAAAAAAAAAGATAATCTTTTTTTTAAAGGATTTTTATTTATTTATTTGACAGAGAGAGAGAGATCAAAGTAGACAGAGAGACAGGCAGAGAGAGGAAGCAGGCTTGATCCCAGGACCCTGAGATCATGACCTGAGCTGAAGGCAGAGGCTTTAACCCACTGAGCCACCCAGGTGCCCGAAAAAGATAAAAATCTTAAGTCAATTTTTATCTTAGTACAATTTTGACTTTTTTCTTCCCTTTTTAAAAAACATTTTATTTGACAGAGCCAGAGCCAGACAGCACAAGCAGAGGGAATGGCAGAGGGACAGGGAGAAGCAGGCTCTGTACAGAGAAAGGGAGCCCGACACAGGGCTCAATCCCAGGACTCTGAGGTCATGACCTGAGCTGAGGCAGATGCTTAATCATCTGAGCTACCCAGGTACCCCTTCAATTTTTTCCTAAGGGTCCTACATCTTTCTTGTTAAGGTGGCTATTTATTAATAGGATCTTTTTATTTCATTAACCAGTTTTACTATATAGGGGAAACTTTTTCACTTGGATATCTATTATATGTTCAGCTGTCGTATTAAACCAATTAATTTTAACAAATTTTCAGTTGTTTTTTGGGGAGGGGTTTCCTACAGTCTCACGAATAATGACAGCCTCTTTCTCAAAACAGTAACCCTTTTGTCTCTCATCTTTATTACCAAGAACTTCCAGAATTATGTGAAATATTAAGAGTTACCATGCTTGTTTTGTTCCATTAGAAAATGCTTCTAGTGTATCATCTTTGAAATAATGCTGATTGAAATACTCTTTTTATGTTAATAAAGCATTCTAATTTTCAGAGTTTTCTGAAAATCAGAGATAGGCTTTGAATTCTGATTTTCTCTATATAGTTTTATTATTTTTACTATCTGACAGACTAATGAGAGATAGCACATTTTTCTAATTTTAAACCATCCTTTCATTCCTAGGATAGGCTCAATTTGGTTGTGGCAGATTGTTCTTTAAATGTTTTTCAAATTCTACTGAATTTGATTGCTCACATCTAATTTTAGACGAGATATTACTGCACATTCATATAACATTTGTAAGCCCTGTGCTAAACACTGGAATGCAGAGATAAAAATGAAATGGTCAGGTGGTAAAACTATTCTGTATGATACTGTAATGGTAGATGTGTGACATTAGGTGTTTATCAAAATCCATAGAACCATATAACACAGTGATCCTTAATTTACATGAACTTCAGTTAATAATAATGTATAGATATTGGCTCACCAATTATATAACAAATGTAATGCACTAATACCAGATGTTAGTAAGAGATGAAATGGTAAACAAATGTGAGGAGGTATATGGGAACTCTCCTTATGTGCTCAGTATCTCTGTAAACCTAAAACCACTCTAAAAAAATAAAGCCGATTTTTTTCATTTTAAATCTTTTTTTTTTTTTTGAAGACTTTATCTGACAGAGAGAGCATATGAGCAAAGGGAGAGGCAGAGAGAGAAGCAGACTCCATGCTAAATAGGGAGCCCGATGTGGGGCTTGATCCCGGGACCCCAAGACCACAACCTGAGCCAAAGGCAGCTGCTTAACCAACTGAGCCACCCAAGCACCCCTTAAATCCTTTTTTTTTTTTTTTTTTTTTTTTAAAGATTTTATTTATTTATTTGACAGAGAGAAACATAGCTAGAGAGGGAACACAAGCAGGGGGAGTGAGAGAGGGAGAAGCAGGCTTCCTGCTGAGCAGGGAGCCCGATGTGGGGCTCAATCCCGGGTCTCCAGGATCATGACCTGAGCCGAAGGCAGTTGCCCAACCAACTGAGCCACCCAGGCGCCCCGAAATCCTTTTTTTAAAACATTTTTTTTAAGTAATCTCCATACCCAGTGTGAGGCTCTAACTCACAACCCCAAGATCAACAGTCACATGCTCTATTGACTAAGCCAGCTAGGCGCCTCTAAAAAAATAAAGCTTCTTAATAAGAAGAATGGGTGGGAAGTGACTGAAACAACTCAAACTGGAGATCAAACTGAAACAGATGACTGTGCACGGAAGAGTGGCAGATCCTTCTGAAAACATCTTATAAATGACAGTATCTGTTTCTTTTGCAAATAGTGATGTCCAAATACTGTAGGATTTCATAGGAGTTTGGCTGCATTCAAGGTCTTTATGTGAACTTATCACTTCTCTGGTTCCAATACCCCTGATTTTTTTTTTAAAAGATTTTATTTATTTATTTATTTGACAGAGAGAGAGATCACAAGTAAGCAGAGAGGCAGGCAGAGAGAGAGAGGAGGAAGCAGGCTCCCCGACGAGCAGAGAACCCGATGCGGGCCTCGATCCCAGGACCCTGCGATCACGACCAGAGCCGAAGGCAGAGGCTTTGACTCACTGAGCCACCCAGGCGCCCTCAATACCCCTGATCTTTTAAGGTCAGGTGCCTCCTGCCTTAATGCTTAATCCACAAAAGAATGGCTCAGCTCAACATATGAAAATGTGTCGGGGTGCCTGGGTGGCTCAGTTGGTTAAGCGACTGCCTTCGCTCAGGTCATGATCCCGGAGACCCGGGATCGAGTCCCACATTGGGCTCTCTGCTTGGCAAGAAGCCTGCTTCTCCCTCTTTCACTCCCCCTGCTTGTGTTCCCTCTCTGGCTGTGTTTCTCTCTGTCAAATAAATAAAAATCTTTAAAAAAAAAAAAAAAAAAATATATATATATATATATATATATATATATATATATATATATGAAAATATGAACAGCTTGCCCCAGGAAGACTCTCCTCAGCCCTGCCTAGGAAATGGCATGCTACCTGAACTCTTGCAAATACTTACAGTATGTATTTATACATTTACTCTGGTAAATACTTACAAATGAGAGCCTCCTTTTCCAAAGCTGGCATCTAAGAACATAGAGATTGGGTCTGAGTATAAATTGAGGGCCATGGATCATTGCTAAAGTGCTTTGCAGTTCAGAGAAGCAGCCTGGAGCCAGATAATGGAGGCATTATAAGACGGCAAGATCATACAGGTTTATAAGCAGATAAGCCAATTTTCACTAGAGATTTTTTCCTTTCTTAATTAAAGAATTTCAGATAAAAAGGTAAATAAACATTCTTCTACCCACCATGTAGCTGAAGCAGATACATTTTGCTATGTCGCTTCTTCATTTCAGTGTTAAGAACAAAATTGAAAAGAAACAAAAAAAACCCACCACTAGTCCTATTTCTTCTCCTTTTTCACCAAGAGGCAAACTCTACCTGGAGTTGGTGTCTCTCATTTGAATCAGTACTGGTACGTGTGTATCTTTAAACAGTATGCAGTGGTCTTGTGTATTTCTAATGTACCTTAATGATAATACCATGCATATCATCTCACAAATGGCTTTTCCATTCAGCATTATTCTTCTAAGGTTTTCCGTGTTTAAATGTGGGTATCTAGCTTATTCGCTTTGACTTCTTTGTAGTATTCAATTGCAGGACTCAAACAGTTTATTTTTCAATTGCCCTATTAAGTATGTTGGTTGTAATTTTTTTACTATGAAAAAAATGCTGTAATATTCTCTACAAGTCTTCTTGTGGGGAAAAAAAGAAAGAAGAAGGAAAAGAAAAGAAAAATAAATGAAATGGTCCTTTCCTCAAGTCTTGAGGCACGATGGACCTCCTTCCAACAGTGACTACAGAATATAAAAGTGTGAAATAAAGCTTTCTGCAAATGGCATTCATAGTAAGGAAGGACGGCCTAAGTGAATGTTTTCAATCTGTGGTTTTGAGATCAAGTTATGGGTTGAAAAAAAGAAATATTAATTGAAAGAGAAGACAAAATGTCAAAGTGCACATAATATGGACATTATTTCACGAAACGTTTTTTGTTCAGGATTTTAAGTAATCTCTACACCCAGTGTAGGGTTTCAACTCACAACCCCGTACTGCATGAAACTTTTGCTTCAGTTTTATACAAATACCTGTAACAAATTATACCCTAGGTCCAATATAAAATTTCTTATTGTGGCTCTTGAGGAAAAAAATGAAAAAATAGTGGCCAAACTCTACCCAGAGAATTCAGGGAAGAATTCACAGGAATAATGTTTGAACTGGAGACAAGGAAGATGTATGCCTGACCTCATGGACAACTGTGAAATGGGACGAATACTACATAATAAAAGGTACAATGGACAATATGTACTTCACTATGGGAATCACGAAGCAAGAACAGGAACAGGAGAAAGACACTAGGGACGGGGACCAGTAATAGTTAAGGCACAGAGATGGGACGGTGAGACTGGTTTAGGAAATGTTGAATATACCCCTTAGCTTCCTAGAACAGGATGGGGGGCAGGGGGCTGGAAATGCAGATACAGATGGGGATGGCCTTGAATGTTACACCAAGGAGCTCAAGACTATTTTACCTGTGGTCTGAGAAGGTAGTGTTTTTCTCCCAAACTGCAGATCAAAAATCAAGAACTCACATTACTGAGACATAACCAGAATTTTTGTTTTAAAGTAAGTAAACAGAGTGCACCATACAAGAAGATGAGCAGTGTTTCGTGAAACTTTTGAAATATGTAATTGAAACTATATTTCTTTCTATCACCTATTATCTATCTATCTATCTATCGATCTATCATCTATTATTCTGGGTTAAGTAATCTCTACGCCTTGGGTGGGGTTCAAACTCACAGCCCCCAAATCAAGTCTCATGCTCTACCAAATGAGTCAGCACCATTAGCCTGGGTTTTGATGTAAAAGGCATTTCTTACTGAGGGCTGTGATAAAAAAAAAAAAAAGTTTGAAAGCTACTGGTCAGAAGGAAGTCACAGAAGGCTTCTAACCAGGCAAAGAAATGACACTAATGAAAAATCTGCCATTAACCTTTGATAACAAAGCAACTCTGAACCACTTAGAGGCAATTCACCTGTCAAGGGGTTCCTGCTGTCTTTTTTGTACTACATGAGGGGCTATCTTTGCAAATGGCTTCCTGAAGACATCAAAGTACATACTACTAAGAAATACACTAGCAATCTCAATTTCTCCCTGGGCATTTTCTTCAATTTTTTTCTTTGAGGGAGGGGTATCCTTGAAGAGGAGGAAGGAGGAAAATGAACTGTGTATAACATACTACTGTCTCACAAGGATTTCAAAACTACTTTCAAGGAAGGAAAGAAGGAAGGAAGAGGAAGGAAGGAAGGAAAGAAGGAAAGAAGGAAAGATTATATATATATATATTTCTTTTTGTTTTTTTAAGTAAACTGCACCCAGCCTAGGGCTCAAAACTCATGACCCTGAGATCAAGAGTTGCATTCTCTACTGACCCAGCCAGCCAGGTGCCCTGAAAAAATCTTTTGAAGATTTTAGTTAGAGATCCTGTGTACCCTGTAAGTGGTCCTCCTGCACAGCTTGTCACCAGCAAGAAGCGGATGATACACTCCATGATCTTAGTCAATTTCCCCAGTTCGTCTGCGGATTTAGTTCCATGCGATGTTATCACAGGTACAGGTTTATGTAATCACCACCACAGTCAAAATGGAGAACAGTTCCATCACAAGGATCCCTAGTACTATTCTCTAAGAAGCCTTTTATTTTAAAGACTAATCCCCACACCCAATGTGGGGTTTGAACTCACAACCCCAAGATCTCTACCTGCTAAGCCAGCCAGGAGCCCATAAATCCAAATACTCTATTACCACAAAAGTCTTCAAGTTCTTTACCTAGATATAAGGCAAAAACTAGAGACCAGATCAACTGAGGAGTCCAGGGTATCCCACTACCCACACAGTAAAAAACACTTGAGTGACATGTTTATTCTTGGCATACCTGACAATTAAATGATAAATAGACCTATTTACAAAAACTGCAAAAGTATATATAAAATTAAAAAAAAAAAAACCCACAAGGGCACCTGGGTGGCTCAGTTGGTTGGGCAACTGCCTTTAGCTCAGGTCATGATCCTGGAGACCCAGGATTGAGTCCCACATAAGGCTCCCTGCTTAGCAGGGAGTCTGCTTCTCCCTCCGAACCCTCCCCCTTCTCATGTTCTCTTTCTCTCTCATTCTCACTCTCAAATAAAACACACACACAAATATCAGAAGTATTACGATCACACATCTGTCAAATTTATATCTAAGTGGGTGCCTGGGTGGCTCAGTCATTTGGGCGTCTGACTCTTGATTTCTGCTCAGGTCATGATCTCAGGGTCCCAGGATTAAGACCCACATTAGGCTCTACGCGCTCACCTGGGAATCTGCTTAAGATGTTCTCCCTTTCAGGGCACCTGGGTGGCTCAGTTGGTTGAGCAACTGCCTTCGGCTCAGGTCACGATCCCGGAGACCCGGGATCGAGTCCCACATCGGGATAGAGTCCCACATCGGGCTCCCCGCTCGGCGGGAAGCCTGCTTCTCCCTCTCTTACTCCCCCTGCTTGTGTTCCCTCTCTGGCTGTGTTTCTCTCTGTCAAATAAATAAAATCTTTAAAAAAAAAAAAAAAAGATGTTCTCCCTTTCTCCTTTTGCCCTTCCCCCTCACTGGCCCACACTCTCTCTCAAATAAAGATAATAAACAAAACTTTAAAAAAATATATTTAATATGTACACATGATAGTTTGGGAGGTAATGGTGACCATGCAGAAAGTTAAAATACAATAGCAGAGTGGTGGGCTACACTATTTTCCCTTTTCTGTTTAAAGTACATGTAAGTAGTTAAACAACTGGACTGGGTTCTTGGGGTCGCAGGATGACACCAGAGAAGACTGAGGGTGTAGATACAAGGCTCAGAGTAGTTCTTGCAGCTGACAGTTCCTATAGGACCTGATGGCCAAATGAAGACAGACTTTCTCCTCTGCTTCCCTGTATGCAGGCTGGATAGGGGAAAGTAAAGGGGAAGGGCTGAGAAGGGAATCAGAGGTAGGATCAATCATGTGACTATCCAGGGTGGACGGTTTTTTTCAGAATGTGGAATTTTCTGTGCTAATACCAGAAAAGTTCCAGGCAAACTGGGACAAGTTGGTCATCCTATCTGGAAGGTTTCTATCTATACTTCCTTGGAGCTTGAAGCAACTAAGTAAACCTTTTTGTGGTTAAGGACTCAGAACATGGGGGTAGGGAAGTATGAAGGGATGATTCAGAAGAGAATAAGGTGACCATGACACTTTCTGAACACCTGAGCATCCGTTTTCCTTTAGCAGTTGCCATAGATGAGTTATACAACCTGACTTTTGAGTCTCACGAAAATGTAATGAAAGTAATTCTGGCAGATACACATATTTTAAAGACTAGGCTCAAACAGGTTACAGAGGAATAAAAAAAGGAAGAAAAGATTACCTGTCAAATAAGAGAAAAGCATTTAACCTCGAAGAGTGGGCGGAATACCAATGCACTCAGCAATTTTATAAATTGGGCACTTCAGCTGCTAAAGAAGTGCAACACTTCTTATAATTTCTAAATTGAGTTACTTGTCCATCCATGAAAAAAAATGTGACTGGTGTTCATTTTTCTTAGAGCTGGTTAAAATGAAAGACAGCTGTCCCGGCGCACCCCACACAGTCATCCACCAGTGAGAGGTGCACAGAAGACCAGAACACAGGTATGCACCCAGAAAAAGCTTTCAATCCTATATGCTTGGAGCCCAGTCACCCTTCAATGGCTTAATATGTGCAAGGCACTCTGCTAGGCACACGACAGACACAACCTTTACTTTTAAGAACCTCTCTAGGCTCAAATCAAGGCACAGGTGGGTCTCTTAATTTTAAGAGACCCAGTATCAAACAAGGAGATGAACAAAGGGTTCTAATACCATTTACTCATCACTTTAATAGCAGGGTCAGCAAAATTCTCTGGGAACTCAGGTGAAGCAGCCATGATCTTCATGTATAAACCTGACTGTTAGGCCTTATTCTACCTGTTCTTGCCTCTTTCCTGAATGCTCAACTTATCTCTGACTACTGGACCCTTTCCTCGATATGTTAAATGTCTTCTGTCCTCACCAGCCCACTGAAAAAAATCTTGCCTTGGTACTGAGTTCTTCTTAGTGTTGCCAATTTAGCAAATAAAAATAAAACTGCACACTTATATCTGAAAGTTAGATAAACAACAGATTTTCTTCTTTTAGTATAGGAATGTCCCGTGTACTATTTGTGACATATGCTAAAAAATTATTTATTGCACATTCAGCAAACTAAGAACAGAAAGACTTCCTTAACATGATAAAGGTTATTCATGAGAAGCCCACAGCTAATACATTCAATAGTGAAAGACTACAAAAATCCCCCATAAGATCAGGAACAAGAGAAGGATGCCTACTTTTACCACTTCTATTCAATTTCATACAAGAAGCTCCAGCCACACCAAGTAAGCAAGAAAATGAAATAAAAAGGTCTCCAAAGTGGAAAGAAGTAAAACTATGCTTCTTCATAGATTATATGACCCTATATATAGAATATCCTAAAGATTCAACACACACACAAAAACTGTTACAGCTAATAAAAGAGCTAGGCAAAAGTGCATGGTAAATCATTCATTTCTAAATATTAGCAATAAGCAATTCATAAAGACATTAAGATAAAAATTCCATTTACAATGGCATTAAAAGGAATAAAAATACTTAGGAATAAATGTAACTGGGGAAATGCAAGACTTATACACCGAAAACTATAAAATGCTGCTGAAAGAAATTGGAAAGATATAAATAAATAAATAAAAAGATATCTCCTGTTCACAGATTACAGACTCAGTATTGTTAAGATTGAAAGATGCCAAGGATTGCCTGGCTGGCTCAGTCGGAAGAGTATGCAACTCTTGATCTCAGGGTCATGAGTTCAAGCCCCGCACTGGGCATGGAGCCTACTTTAAAAAAAAAAAAAAAGAGGGGCGCCTGGGTGGCTCAGTTGGTTAAGCGACTACCTTCGGCTCAGGTCATGATCCCAGAGACCCGGGATCGAGTCCCACATTGGGCTCCCTGCTCGGCGGGAAGCCTGCTTCTCCCTCTCTAACTCCCCCTGCTTGTGCTCCGTCTCTGGCTGTGTTTCTCTCTGTCAAGTAAATAAAATCTTAAAAAAAAAAAAAAAAAAGAGAGAGAGAGAGAGAGGGAGAGGGAGAGGACAGTAAGATGCTAAGCACTGTTAGTCACTAGGGAAATACAAATCAAAACCACAATGAGACACTTCACACTAAGCTATCAAACACACACACAGAAAATAACAAGTGTTAGCAAATATGTGGAGAAAGAGGAGTCCTTTTTTTTTTTTTTTAAGATATTATTTATTTATTTGAGAGAGACACAGTGAGAGAGGGAACCCAACAGGGGGAGGGTGAGACAGGCTTCCTGCCAGGCAGGGAGCTTGATGCGGGGCTCGATCCCAGAACCTGAGATAATGACGTGAGCCGGAGGCCAATGCTTAACAACTGAGCCACCCAGGCGCCCACGAAAGTGGAATCCTAATACATTGCTTTTGGAAATGTAAAATGGCACAGCCACTGTGGAAAAGTTCGGCAGGGGGCACCTGGTGGCTTAGTTAAGCCTCCGCCTTGGGCTCCCCGTTTAGTGAGGAGCCTGCTTTTCCCTCTCCCTCTACAGTTCCTCTCGCCTGTGCTCTCTCTCTGATAAATGAATAAAACCTTTAAAATAAATAAATAAATAAAACCCTCATTCCCTAATCAACCAATTAGCAAGTCTTGCTTTTTTCTCCTTCAAACATCTCTGAAACTCAGACTTTCCATTCCCGTTCTGGCCCTCATTAGTTCTCACCTGAGCTCTTGCACTCGTTTGTGAACTAGTCTCCCTAATATCTCCCCTGCATCCCCACCCCCCAACCTAGTTCTGTCCTTTTTAACCTAACAGTTCTAAAACATGCATCTGCCCAATTATTCTTGAACTCCTTTGAGAGGCACCCCAGGTCCTGTAGACGTAGGCTCTTTAGCAAGACTCAAAAGTTGTGACCCAGACCCACTCTCTCTACCTGCACCCTCTGCTTTCTTTCCACTCCAACTCCCCAGCAATGGCCGACCACTCAAATTCCCAGACCATACTCACTAAACATCATTCTGTGCAACAAGTCATCCTAAGTACTGTGGATAAATTAGTTAACAAGACACAGTTAACTCAAAGGGCTATCTTCCAACAGGGAAACCAGTAAGTAAACAGAGTAATTCTGATACTACTGAGTGCAGTGAGGAAAATGAAGCTGAAGATTACAGAGCGCCATCAGCGAACAGGGGTAACTGTTTTGGCCTGAGCAGGGGAGTGGCCTTGGAGAGGAAACCTGAATACCAGTGGGAGGGATCCTTTTTAAAATTCTCAGACCCCAAATGTTTACAGAGGTTACTTGTATTAAGTTGCTTACATATATGCAAGATCCGTATATACAGAATCTCTATATATACAATCTCTTTAGCTTGTGGCCCTAACATGGGATTTCCTAACATGGGAGATAATGCATTTCCTTCTTGTCTGAGCTACTTATCATGAAAGACATTCTACCAGGTCATCAGATTTGGCAATCACTGCCCCAAGAGGCACTCACTTAATTTTACTCTCCTAAGACCGATTTTAGGGAAAAAATATTTTGGGGGGAAGGGTGGTGAAAGAATTTGTGCAAGAGAAATAGAAACACAGAAGAGGGGGGCTAGACATTAAGCTCACTAATTTTGAAATGGCTCTTGTAAACAGGAAGAACTAGCAACTAAGGACAATCAACCAAATCTAAATGAGAATGAGGAGGCACCTGGGCAGCTCAGTGGTTAAGTGGTCTGGGTCCCAGAGTTGGCCTAGATCCCTGCTCAGCAGGGAGTCTGCCTCTCCCTCTCTCACTTCACCTGCTTGTGTTCCCTCTCTAGCTGTGTTTCTGTCAAATGAATAAGTAAAATCTAAAAAAAAAAAAAAAAGAGAGACGGAGAATGAGATTTTAATTTTAAAGGAAGAAAACATGCATGGAGGGAAAAATCCTGAAATGTAAATGAGGCTGCAAAAGAGTCTTATTTTATTTATTTATTTTTTAAGTAGGCTCCACATCCAACATGGGGCTTCAACTCCTGACCCTGAGATCAAGAGTCACATCCTCCACCAACTGAGCCAGTCACGTGCTCTAAAAGAGTCTTATTTTATTTTTTTTTAAAGATTTTATTTATTTGACAGAGTGAAACAGCTAGAGAGGGAGCACAAGCAGAGGGACTGAGAGCAGGAGAAGCAGGCTTCCCGCTGAGCAGGGGGCCTGATGTGGGGCTAGATCTCGGGGTCTCCAGGATCATGACCTGAGCCGAAAGCAGTCACTTAACCAACTGAGCCACCCAGGCGCCCCGAGTGTCTTATTTTAAAACAAAGTTTATGGGGGCGCCTGGGTGGCTCAGCTGGTTGGGCGACTGCCTTCGGCTCAGGTCACGATCCCGGAGACCCGGGATCGAGCCCCACATCAGGTTCCCTGCCCGGCGGGAAGCCTGCTTCTCCCCTTCTCACTCCCCTTGCTTGTGTTCCCTCTCTAGCTGTGTTTCTCTCTGTCAAATAAATAAATTAAAAAACAAAAAAAAACAAAAACAAAAACAAAGTTTATGAAAACCATTTTAAAAATCGGCTTTGATAATGTCTTGATTACACTTTTACCTTAAAAATTCAAAATCAGGGGACGCCTGGGTGGCTCAGTTGGTTAAGCGATTGCCTTCGGCTCAGATCATGATCCCGGAGACCGGGGATCGAGTCCCACATCGGGCTCCCTGCTCGGTGGGAAGCCTGCTCCTCCCTCTCTCACTCCCCCTGCTTGTGTTCTCTCTCTGGCTCTGTTTCTCTCTGTCAAATAAATAAAATCTTAAAAAAAAAAAAAATTCAAAATCAGGGGCACCTGGGTGGCTCAGTTGTTGGATGTCTCCCTCGGCTCAGGTCATGATCCCAGAGTCCCAGGATCAAGCCCTGCACTTCCCTGCTCTGCAGGAAGCCTGCTTCTCCCTCTCTCACTCTCCGGCTTTGTTCCCTCTGTAGCTGTGTTTCTGTCAAATAAATAAAATCTTTACAAAAAAAAAATTCAGGGCACCTGAGTGGCTCAGTGGGTTAAAGCCTCTGCCTCCAGCTCAGGTTCATGATCTCAGGGTCCTGGGATCGAGGCCCACATGGGGATCTCTGCTCAGCAGGGAGCCTGCTTCCTCCTCTCTCTCTGCCTGCCTCTCTGCCTACTTGTGATCTCTCTCTGTGTGTCAAATAAATAATCTTAAAAAAAAAAAAAAGATTCAAAATCATCACTGAGGTGAGGCCAGACAAGAGACTAAGAAAAATATGATAGGAATTACTTGAAAATAGGGCACATTAAGAGGTTTATTAGTCACCTGCACAAATTAGCAACAACTTGTCCAACTGGGCCAGGTTACAATTACTTCACAGTGACACTAACTTCACTCTGTAGACAAGAGTACAGCTAAGTGTCCTCAACAGAGGATTTTATTATCACACCCATATTCTGGCTTTTCAAACGGTCTCCCAATGCCTCGTACAGCGTGCCTCTACAGCATTTGTGACTCACGATGTCCCTGACAGCCCTTCAGAGAGCAGAGGAGAACACCTTCTCATGGAGGAACATTAGCTTTTCTAAGCGAGTTCGTTTCAGGAGCGGGAGCCATTCCCAGTGGAATAACTCGACCACATGGTACCCGAGCCGCTTCAACTGCCGCCTCTTCATATTGTGCAGCCCAAGCAGATCCCTGGAACCGTAGCAGTATTGGTTCTTGTTTGTCAACTGAATGGCCAGCTTCACTTGTGGGGCCTGCAGGCAGGCTGGGGCACGAGGGCCCGCCATCTCCATGGCCCCCAACCCGCCAGGGGAGCTCCCGAAACGTCCGGCTCCCTCCTCTAATTCCCCTGCCTGCTGCTCAGGCTCTGACTCAATTTCTCCCTGGAAATGTCCTCTTGATTTCCCTTTTAGTAGCTGATTCATCAAATCATCTGTAAGGCTGACTCCCACATGCTTCAGCCTCAATTTGGCTTCTTCTTCAAGTGGTATGGCTTCTTTGTTAAATGGTAATGGCTTCATGTTAACATCAAGCTGGACCTCTATGTCAGAAGATCGGGTATGAGGCAAAATCATATGGTGTTTGATGTACTGGGGCCCACCCAGCATGTTCTCAAGTAAAAAGAGAGCTTCTAGGAACTCAGGCTTCGAGCACATATCCCTCCTTGCTAAATTCCAGAGCATTTGCGACCCCTCTTGCTGAAGGTGAGTGCTAAGACGATTGCCTCTGTAATCTAGACACTCAACGCCAACTGTACCATCAAGAGTATACAACTCCTTAGTGAGTTCGAACTTACTTCTCTCCTGAGCTACCCTGATGAACTCTGGACTCAAAGCAAAGTTGATGAGCTCTAATGGAAAGTACTCAGAAAATGCCAGGCCCAGCAAGCAGGTAAGCAGGTGTTCTGGGTATCGACTGAACTCAGGCATTTTTCTGTGAATCTCATTTATCAGACTAGAGTAAAACTCTTCTGTATTGGGTGGCTTATAATTCAGAGTTCCAAATGACCACAGAATCTTGGCTACGTCTTTACTTCGACAGTATGCCACCCTACGAGGCAAAGAAGTAGCCACAGCATTCATTAGCCCTTCATCCAGGATGCGCAAGGCTGAGCAAGCGAGAGTCAGGTGCATGACACCCTGAACTCCTAGAAAAGGAATTCGCTGAGGCGCAATCTGGCCAAACTGCTTCATAAAATTTACGTGATCCACATGAGTGAAACGGAACATTTTAAGAATATTCACTAAGGCATAATTACTCAGATGCTGCATGTCAGCACAAGCCAAGTCTCCAAGTTTCCGCATGACATATTCGGAGAGACCAGTACTTGATTTAAAGAACCCCAAACAGATTGTACCAATCTCCTCTAAACTGATCAAGTCTATATACTTGAGAATCAGCGATTCCAGTTTTTGCATGAGGTCCGGGGGTACCTGACGACTTTCACCTATAATATAAATTAGGTGAATCAGCTGGGACAAGGATAGATCTTTCCAGTGCAAATTAAGGTAACTAAAAAAGATTTTTAAGAACCGAGGTACTCTGCGGCCCAAGTGCCGCCAGAGGTCAGCCACCAAGAGAAGCTGATCCAGACTCATCTCCCATACCTTCCTGCAAAATCTGGTTTCATACACAGCCAGCACTGAATGGGTGCAAGGGATTCCTAAACTGACAAAGGCTTTCAAAATACTGATCAGATCTGGGACATCAAAGAGCTGTATGTTTTTCACACTCAGCTGGCAGAGCGAAGCAAAGCTGGGACTGGATAGCACGACAGGGTGCTGCTCTGCAGGCAAAGAGCTCAGCTTACAGAGATAATCAGCAATGACTTGAGGCTGGAGATTATCTTGAACTGTGACTTGGTGCAAAATCAATTCACCTTCTGAAATGGAAAGGGGCTGACAAGTCTCCGATCTAAAATAGCTGTGGAGCTGGTACTCTGGTCTTAGCTGCAGGAAACCTCGGGGGTCTTCAAAGGAATCAAACACTTCTACATCATCTTCGGCAACGCCCGCGGCCCTGGGAGAGCCGGGCTTCAACGTGCTGACCTCGGAGGCAGAGGCCCTGCTGGATTCCGAACCTGGGAGGGCGCTGCTGGTTGTCAGGAGCCTCCGAGAAGAGGCGGCACTATGAATGTTCCCAGCTTTTTTGGCAGGCTGGCAGAGGCCACTGTGTTCTGGAGGTTCCTGTCCCCTCTGCCAGGTGCAGCTTTCCACATTCCAGTATGGCACGCTCTGGGTCGCACTGTAGGTAAGAGGACTGCAAAATGCTCGATCTCCTAAAGGTTTTAGTAACTTGAGGGTGGCTGCTGTTCTGGGGTCAGTACAGATCATTGTGGCAGTCAGAACACAGTCCTCACGGGTTTGTCCAGGCAATTTCTTGTTTACATGGTGCTGGATTAGAGCTGGACGGGGACGCGTTCCACAGAAACTGCCTGGAAATCTTCGGCATATCACAAGAGCCATGGGTCACAAATGACTGGGCCAGAATTGGTGCCAGATACTGAAAAAAGGGTAGATGAAGAATAAGTGGCTTCCACCTATCACAATACCAAAACCCACACATTTTAAGAAAGGGATTAAGCTTCCCTGCTGTCCACTCAAGAAAGTTCCATGCTAGTGAATGCCCAAACCACAAGACAGCACACATCAAGGATAAACTCCTCCTGGATATGAAGGCATAAAGGGCCCACCTGGAGAATAAGAACGTTGGTAAAAGCTGCTGTGCTGATACCGAAAGTAAAAAGTGGGATTCGGGGGCACCTGGGTGGCTCAGTTGGTTGAGCGACTGCCCTCGGCTCAGGTCATGATCCCGGAGGCCCGGGATCGGGCCCCACATCGGGCTCCGGCCCCACATCGGGCTCCCTGCTCGGTGGGAAGCCTGCTTCTCCTTCTCTCGCTCCCCCTGCTTGTGTTCCCTCTCTCGCTGTGTTTCTCTCTGTCAAATAAATAAATAAAATCTTAAAAAAAAAAAGTGTGATTTGGTGGAAAGTTAATTACACCCACAATAACCCTCTCCATCCCTAAGGTATCCCTAAGCTTTTGATTACGAGATTGTGTTTTCATGCCGCTCTTACACCTTTTAGAAGATGCTTATTCTCCTCTCTAGGAGGCTTACCAGATATTGAATCACGATCACAGAGTAGCCACACAACTGGAACGTATACTCAAAAACTCTTTTTGGTGGGAGAAGGCAGAAAGCTGATGCGCTCTGCTCACTGTCAATTCACAGGTGGGAAGCAAAAAGCATCTCAGAGTTGGGCTCCCGGTTCAGGGCACACAGTTCAAGCACCTGCCCTGCTGACATGCAAGGAAGCCCCACAGCTCTCCTCTGGAGGCAGCTGCTTCGCAATGTGGCAATGAGTCAAGTCTGGACTACCCTGCCTCTGAGCGGCACAGGTCCCACTGTCCCCCAAGGTAGAAGCCATGAGACGCTACGACACTGACTCTGCTATGCTCCTGCCTTCACTAAAGGCTTCAGCTTTCCTTTCACTGGAGAAATGCCAAAGTCTGACAAGCAAAACCCAGTGAGCCCTGAGCTGCCCAGATGTGGACCAGATAGGGTTGTTGCTGCACATGAGTCCTTGCCGGTTCCGAGGGTGCCAGGGTGACTTTCTGAAATCCCTGCCCAATTCCCCAGTCAACTCCTTCCCTCCAGAGCCCACGGCAAGAGAACCAGGTGGTCACAGGGCAGACCCTGTGGCTTTGTTCGGGCAGTCCAACTACACAGGCTTCTCTGGATGACAGGAATGTATGCTCTAATTTCTTTGTGAACCAGAGTAGAATTTTATCACATTAAATCTCTAGATATAGTTTTTTACTGTAACCTGTGGACCATTCTCTCTACTAAGTTTCAGTCTCTGGGTTCAGATATTACAGATCAGGTGTCGGCAAACTATGGTCCACAGGTCCAAATCCACCCCTCCACCTATTTCTTAGGTAAAGTTTTATATGAACATAGCCAGGCCACACATTACATACTGTTTATGCCTGCTTCCTCACCACAAGAGCAGAAATGAGTAACTGTGGCAGAAAATATATGGCCTGCAAAGCATAAAATGTTTACTATATGGCCCTTTACAGAAAAAGTTTGCCATATACCATCAGTTTACTCCTATGATTGCAGATAGCCAACTTTTTTTTTTTTTTTTAAAGATTTTATTTATTTGACAGGGAGAAACACAGCCAGAGAGGGAACACAAGCAGGGGGAGTGGAGAAGCAGGCTTCCTGAGGAGCAGAGAGCCCGATGTGGGACTCGATCCCGGGTCTCTGGGATCATGACCTGAGCCGAAGGCAGTTGCTCAACTAACTGAGCCACCCAGGCGCCCCATAGCCAACTTTTTAAAAATTAGAAGACATTAGGAAAGTAGTACTGAAATAACTTTTCCTTTAATAGTTAGAGAAAGGGGCGCCTGGGTGGCGCAGTTGTTGGGTGACTGCCTTCGGCTCAGGTCACGATCCCAGAGACCTGGGATCGAGCCCCACATCGGGCTCCCTGCTCGGTGGGAAGCCTGCTTCTCTCTCTCACACTCCCCCTGCTTGTGTTCCCTCTCTCGCTGTGTTTCTGTCAGATAGATAAAATCGTTTAAAAAAATTAGAGATTGGGGCGCCTGGGTGGCTCAGTTGGTTAAGCGGCTGCTTTCGGCTCAGGTCATGATCCTGGAGACCCGGGATCAAGTCCCACATCAGGATTCCTGCTCGGCGGGAAGCCTGCTTCTCCCTCTCTCAGTCCCTCTGCTTGTGTTCCCTCTCTAGCTGTGTTTCTCTCTGTCAAATAAATAAATAAAATTAAAAAAATAAATAAAATTGGGGCACCTGGGTGGCTCAGTTGGTCGGGCGACTGCCTTCGGCTCAGGTCATGATCCCGGAGACCCAGGATCGAGCCCCGCATCGGGCTCCCTGCTCAGCGGGAAGCCTGCTTCTCCCTCTCTCACTCCCCCTGCTTGTGTTCCCTCTCTGGCTGTGTTTCTCTCTGTCAAATAAATAAATAAAATCTTTTAAAAAAATAAATAAATTAAATTAAATTAAATTAAATTTTAAAAAATTTAAAAATTAAAAAAATAGAGATAACTGAAGATTTATGCATCAAACAGTCACTAGGACTCTCAACCAATATTGCACCACAGGTATGGTAGGAACAAAACAGAGCAAGTAACAGAACTCTCTGGTTGACAGAATAGGGTTGTTTTAAGATTTTTCATTTATTTTTGCAGGGAGGGAGAGAGGGAGAGGGACATGCGGAGAGGGAAAGGCAGAGAATCTCAAGCACACTCTTCAGTGTGCAGCCTAACATCACAACCCTGAGATCATGACTTGAGCTGAAATCATGACTTGAGCTGAAACCAAGAGTCCAACGCTTAACTAACTGAGCCACCAGGGTGCGGACAGAATAGGGCTTTTTTTTTTTTTTTAAAGATTTTATTTATTTGATGGAGAGAAACACAGCTAGAAAGGGAACACAAGCAGGGGGAGTGAGAGAGGGAGAAGCAGGCTTCCTGCCGAGCAGGGAGCCCGATGTGGGGGCTCATGACCTGAGCCGAAGGCAGACATTTAACCAACTGAGCCACCCAGGCGCCCCGCAGAAGAGGGCTTTTAAGAAGACCTGCTTTAGAACCTGGAGTCTATATTTGGCTCAACATAATTTGCAACTAAAGTCATAAACTATTCAAATCTGCAGACCTTCATCTCATCTTGGGAACTAGTCTGAAATAACAACAACAAAAGACAAAACACAAAATAACTGCTCTAAAGAAAAAACTGGGGCACCTGGCTGGCTCAGTTGCTAGTGTGTGTGACTCCTGATCTCAGGGGTTTTAAGTTTGAGCCCTACACTGGGTGTAGATTAGTTAAAAATAAAAAATCTTAAAAACAAAAACAAAAAACTGAAAACAATTCAAATGTCCACCCGGAAGTAGACGGCTGATTTACAGTATAAGTGTATGGCAGGGATCAACATGAGAAAAAGCACATACAAATATTCAGAGGAATAAACAACACAAATGAATGCCAGCACCTAAAATATTTATATAAAAGAAAAGTAACTATATAGCGTTTTGGTTGGGAGACTTTGTTATATCTTTGATAAACTAACTTTGTCTTCCTTTTTATTGGCATCGAAATTGTTAATACAGAAGAGTATATGTAATTTAACAAATGCCTGTATCGGGCACCTGGGTGGCTCAGTGGGTTAAAGCCTCTGCCTTGGCTCAGGTCAGGATCTCAGGGTCCTGGGATCGAGGCCCCTGTCCAGCTCTCTGCTCAGCAGGGAGCCTGCTTCCTCCTCTCTCTCTGCCTTACTCTCTGCCTACTTGTGATCACGCTCTCTGCTAAATAAAGAAATAAATAAATATAAATCTTTAAAAAAAAGCCTTTATAAATAATTTTAAAAGCACATTAAATAACTAAAATTACTTCAATAAATACTACCTAAGAGTACTTACTGAAATTAGTGTACATGGTCCTTAAATGAACAAAAGAACCATTTCCTTGAACATCAATGTTTGGTATCAATTCTGTATTTTGAACTGATTCATTTTGAATTAACATGACTCTTTTTGATTTGCAAAAATACAGATTAAGTCCCAAGACGGAAAAAACAACAGCCACAATCATCTTAGGGCTTCCTCTGTGCCAAGCCTAGTATAGGCTTTTTATTTACTTATTTATGTTGTTTTGTTTTTTTAATTACTATTATTTATGTATTTATGTATTTATGTATTTATGTATTTATGTATTTATTTATTTATTTATTTATTTGTTTGTTTGTTTGTTTGTTTAGATTTTATTTATTTGACAGAGAGAAACACAGCCAGAGAGGGAACACAAGCAGGGGGAGTGAGAGAGGGAGAAGCAGGCTTCCCGCCGAGCAGAAAGCCCGATGTGGGACTCGATCCCGGGTCTCTGGGATCATGACCCGAGCTGAAGGCAGTCACCTACCCAACTGAGCCACCCAGGTGCCCCAAGATTTTATTTATTTGACAGAAAAAGAGACAGTGCAGGAGTGGCAGGGATTGGTGGGGGAGGGAGAAGCAGACTCCCTGCTGAGCAGGGGGCCCTATGAAGGCTTGATCCCAGGACCCTGGAATCATGACCCAAGAGGAAGGCAGATGCTTAACCAACTGAGCCACCCAGGTGCCCCCAGTATACGCTTTTTAAATCTGTGTTAGTTCCAATCCTTACAACCTCTCTGTAAGGTAGGTTGTTTTGTTTTGTTTTTAAGATTTTATTTATTTATTTCACAGAGAGAAACACAACTAGAGAGGGAACGAGGGAGGGCGAATGAGAGAGGGAGAAGCAGGCTTCCCGCGCAGCAGGGAGCCCCATGTGGGGCTCAATCCCAGGTCTCCGGGATCATGACCTGAGCTGAAGGCAGTTGCCCAACCAACTGAGCCACCCAGGCGCCCCTAAGGTAGGTCTTATTATCTCTATATTGTGGATGAGGAAAAGGACTCTTCACAAGATTAAGAAACCTGCTGAAGGTTACACAGCTAAGGGATGGAGTGGGGTTTGACATCAAAGATTGTCTGATTCCAAAATCCACATTTAGGTGTATTCTAGACAAGAGGAGGAGTCAGATTCCAGACAAAGAAGAAAGGAGGACCCAATCTATAAGGTTTCCAGACATTGGGGATCTGGAGGGTTAAAACTGGGTGAACTCAAAAGCCCCTCACTTGTAATACGGGCAAACCTCGGGGGTAGTGTTATTCAGTTCCAGACCACTGCAGTAAAGTGAGTGTCGCGATAAAGTGAGTCAAAGGGATTTTCTGGTTTCCCAGTGCACATAGAAGTTATGCTTACACCATACTGCAGTCTGTCAAAAGTGCAATAGCATTAGGTCTAAAAAACAACAGACATATCTTAATTATAAAACACTTTACTGCTAAAAAATGCTAACCATCATCTGAGTTTTCAGCATAACCACTGATCACAAATCATCATAACAAATACAATAATAATGAGCAACATTTGAACTATTGCAAGATTTACCAAAATGTGACACGGAGGTAGGAAGTGAAGAAATACTGCTGGAAAAATGGTACCAACAGACTTGTTTGACAGGGGGGGTTGTCATAAACCTTCAACTTGTAAAAAACTCTCCCTGTGAAGTGCAATAAAGTGCAAAATAAGCTATGCCTGTAGTCTCGGATCCAAGCTATCACTATGTTTTGTTTATACCACTTACAAAAAAAAAAACAAAGAGAAGATTTCAAAGACCAAAATGTACAGGAAGGAATAGGTTTACAAGATATCCCATCATCCAGGTAAGGAGAAGTACCACAACTAAAGACCTGAAAGTTGGCAGGAGACATAAGGGATCCCGAATTTAGGGCTCAACACAGGAGAGAAGCAAAAGGAAACCCCGGGATAATGATTAGGTTCCCAAGACTAGAAATGTGAGCAGACATAAGGTTCCTGCCAGAGGAGGTAAATATTATCAAGAAGAGGAGATTTATACTTCTGAGGAAATAAGCAGGCAGAAAACCAAGACAACAACAGTGACAAAAATTAACTCCAGGAAAACAAAAAAGTTGTATAAGTCAGAAAATGCTATGTTATACTCCCTGTTCAGCTATGAATGTTTATAAAATCTTATTGAGATAAACCCCGAATATCAGCTTAACCAAAAATTATGAGCAAACTATATATGGAGGATGCAAGGACAGGAAGAGGAATGGAGGGGGAGGGGCTGGGTAGTGAGGCCCAGAGCCTCAAAGCCCGTAACAAAGGAGCCAAAGATTTTCTAGGTACTTCCTAGAAATCAAGAAACAGCAACACAAATTTATTATTTAGAAATATACTGATAAATGCCAGAAGAAACAAAGAGTGGAAAGTACCTCCACAGAACAAAAAAGGAGGGGGAAAGAAAGGGAATTAATATTTAGTGTTATAAGTTCTGTCAATCTATTGGACTATGTAAACCATGTCCAACTTTGACAAAAATTAAATTTGCCAAATGCATGTACTAACAGGAAATTAAGGTATTCCTCGAGAAGACAGTGTTCAAAGAAAGTAACACTAAGTTTCAAGGAAAACAATGAAAAGCTTTTCTAGTCCAGGCAATTCCTACTGTCTACAGAACTTTCTTAAGGATGCCCAGTTAACAGAAATGATCAAAATAAAGAATCATAGCAGCATGCAAAGGCAACTGCATATGGCAAATAGGAGCTACTTACTTCTTACTTTTTCACCAGGCAACTTTTAGCATAACTGTACAGACACCATATAGGTCTGAAATATAATCACTTTAGAAATATAATCACTGGGGAGCCTGGGTGGCTCAATGGATTAAAGCCTCTGCCTTTGGCTCAGGTCGTGATCTCAGGGTCCTGGGACCTAGGCCCGCATCAGGCTCTCTGCTAAGGAGGGAGTCTACTTCCTCCTCTCTCTCTGCCTGCCTCTCTGCCTACTTGTGATCTCTCTGTCAAATAAAAAAATAAATAAATAAATAAATAAAAGAAAGAAAGAAATATAATCACTGAGTACTGTGGGGAAGGAAAGGAAAGAAATGAGGGGAAGATACAGAACCAATAAAGCAGAACAGTGAGGAGAAAAGGCACTGCAAATGAGTGGCTGTCCCATGTGTTTGCCCAGAGAAAACACAGCAGAGGTCTTTAGTTCCTCTTTACTTAAGGATTCCCAGAGAATCCTTAAGAAAGATGGAAAGAGAATACTATGAAATGCCCAATCAGTAACTCCTGATGCCTTCTCCAGAGGTTCAAAGACATGTGACATCAGCACAAAGCTCCTTTCCCAGTTTAAGTGTATAAACTTAACTATATGTGTATCTTCCTCCTCATCTCCTCCTTAGGGGTCCTAACAAACCAGAATGAAGCCTCGGAGACTCCCAGCACTGCCCAACCACCCTGAGCAATGTGATTTCACAGGAGTGAGGACTCTTACCTTTCCACCTACCAGGTACCGGTCTGAGCAAAGCCAAATAGCTTCATTTAAACTACAATCCAGAAGTTAGAGGAAGGGAGCCAGGTGAAGAAAGACAGCCATGCTAAGGGTAGATTAAGTATATGACACTCTCAGCATATTCAATTCACCAGTTACTGGATCACCTCTCTTAATTCTCATTTCTCTCCTTTTGCTAGAAAGGTTTAACCCTGGTATGTCCTGATAAAATTGCCATAAACGGATACTTCAAATTCTAATCTTGTCTCAGCAAAAAATTGATGAGTAACCCTGAGAATGAAAACAAAAAAACAAGTTTCCCCAGGTGTTGAGAGTCTACAAAACTTTAATGCTCCTGGTGAAGGCTTAGAGACGGACCTAAGGACGTTTAATTGTTAATGCAAACGCTAACTGGGCTAAACTCTTCTGTGTTTCAGTTTCCACGCAGGAGCAGAGCCTGCAAGAGAGGGATCTACTACTACTGTGAAGGTCAAACACTAGTGCTAAGGTGTTTAGGTCAAGATAAGTATCGCCCAGAGTTAACCAAACCAAAACCAAGCCCAACAGTCCAGCTTCCACTTTGTTCCAGCTTCCACTTTCTTTTCTTTCTTTCTTTCTTTCTTTTTAGGCTCCATGCCCAGAACGGAGCCCCACCCAGACTGGATCTCACAACCCTGAGATAAGGACCTGAGCTGAAGGCAAGAGTCAGATGCTTAACTGCCTGAAACACCCAGGTACCCTCTAGTTTCTTATTGGAGAAAACAGCACAATTACCTGTGAAACTTTTTTTTTTTTTCAGTTTATAGAGCCCTCTCCTCCCCTTCACTAAGCCTCTGCTATTCCTCCATCCAAATGGCAGAAGTACATGGGTGGTCTGACAAGACCCCACATATGATTCTGTTAGAGCCACTGCTCTTAAAGGATTCACAAGGCTTTGTCTTTAGAAAATCTCTGGGTTTAACAAGAGAGAGCAGACACTCGTGTCCCCTCAGCCCATGAGAATGGAGCTTCTAAAAGAGTGACCAAATCCTTGCAAGAGAAATATCTGCATCCAAAGTGGTTTTAATACTTGGTTTTAATCTATTCGAGGTTTGCAAGGCTGAGCAATATCTTTTTCAGACAGCTGACAGGAAAACTTCAGAATTCTCTCATATAAAACTTGACTTATTTGCATGATGAATGACAAGACCCTGCTGGGAATCAGAAAAGTAAACCGGGGCGCCTGGGTGGCTCAGTTGGTTAAGCAACTGCCTTCGGCTCCGGTCATAATCCCAGAGACCTGGGATAGAGTCCCACATCGGGCTCCCTGCTCAGCGGGAAGCCTGCTTCTCCCTCTCTCACTCCCCCTGCTTGTGTTCCCTCTCTAGCTGTGTTTCTCTCTGTCAAATAAATAAAATATTTAAAAAAAAGAAAAAGAAAAGTAAACCAGTGAACAGTAAAGAAAATCATACTGTCAAACAAACTAGGCCTGCACACTGCCAAAGGCCTCACTTTCTCTACTGTATTATGCAACACTGAATCTTCAAACTATTTTGGTCTACTAGACGGTAGCGAACTCATCCCAGGGCTTGCCTCAGACCATTCTGAGCACTGAGCTTTAGAATCTAGTTCTGGAAAAGCCGCTGTTCTTACTACTCACAAAATGTGAGCAAAGTGCACAAAACAGGAATTAACATGCCAGCTGCAAAAAATGACTAGAGCATGGAACACCAGACACATTTAGGAACACTAAAGCACCTGGCTACCAACTCCATAGGACGAAGCACTATTCAAGGGTTTACAATGAGTGAGCAATGAAGCATGGTCTGAAGAAGCAGATGAGTAACTAGTATATAGAGGGCCCAACGCTCTCCCAGTCAGAACAGAAGAGCTGTGTCATGATTTGTACGGGAAGAGAAAGGGCAATTATTTTTATCTCTGGAGAGAAAAGGGAGGAAGACATCAATAATACCCTTAGTTAGGGCTATGCAACTAGAAACCGTCTGTTAAAAATGGGGAATAGGTATACATCGCACTGATACTGACTCAAGCTGATCCGGTACTAAGCAAAATACTGTAGGATTTTGCGGCTCAAAAACTGTGGCCTGCGGACATCAGCCCCACCTGGAACCTGGTCATAAATGCATAATCTCGGACCCTATCGCAAACCTACAGCCTCAACCTCCAGATCCCCAAGTGATGAGCACGCACGTGCTAAGTGTGATAAGTGCGGCAAAACACCTCACTGCATTCCCCAACAACCCCGCGAGGCAGGCAGTTATTATCTCCGTCTCCCAGAAGAAAAGTCAAGTTCAGACGAACCGTCTTCCCAAGGTCACACAACTCTGGACTGTTAAGGTCGCCGAGATGCTGCCTAAACCGGGCCTGCATGAGGATTCCGCAGCTGGCCGGAAGCGGGGAACCGGGCCTGGGCGCGCACCCGGCCCCGCCGCCCAAGACGGGAAAGGGCCAGGTGGGTAAGGAGGGCCAGGTGGGTAAGGAGCGGCCGCCGCGACCTCCTCCCCGGCCACCGCCACTCACCTGAGCCTGGCGAACGCGGGCGCCGCAACACCAGACCCCGGTTCCCGCGGGCTGCCGCGCCACCACTACTCCTCCAGCAACACCCGGTCCGCAGAGCCCCACTTCCGGCCAATTGCCCGCTACTTCCGCCTGCTGCGCTAGTGACGGGTGCTGCCGAGGCTCAAAATACTCCGTCAGCGTTTTCCAAGGACGTTTGGTAAGAGGACATAGGAGTCTAGGACCTGCCGAAGGGCAACAGCGCCGTGGATGGACCGCTCTGGAAGTCGCTGAATAGCCCAGACACTAATTCGAATCCTAGACCGACACTCAGGCTTTTATAGCTTTGGAGAAGTCCCATCAACTGCCTAAGCCTAGCTTCTCAACTGTATGGTGAGGATAATCACGCATCTATAATAGAGATGCATCTATGAGATGCTCTCAGGAGAGGAGTTAGTGATGGATAGCCGAGCCCGTTAGGAGAAGTGGATGTGAGGAGTTGGAGCTGGAGGAGGCCTGTACTATGGCTGATGAGCCAGGGAGCCATTTACCTCCCTGCATAGACTCACCTGAGCCGCTATCAGCAACTAGGCAAGGAAGAGATCTTCCACGAGGACCTGGTCCCGGACTGCTGTTCTGGGGGAAACTTGAGCACTGCCAGTTGGAGGTTTGCATACCTTGTCAGTGCCTTGGTTGCTGGTCCACCTATCCTAAGTGCTGCAAAGGAGACTTGAGAACTGATGCTCCTTCCAAGGCACCATCTTATTGGGGAGACAAAACCAATGCAGGGAGGTCACTTCACTCCAAGGAGGGGCAAGCCTGGTGTCCCAATTCCTGAGTTCTGAGGAGGGCAGTTTGCCTGATTCACTCACTTGGGCCAGACCAGAGCAAGCATTCCTAGTTGCTGATTATGACTCTCTTTGCCAGAAGAAACCAGAGAGAGCAAAGGGCCCATCCCCAGGGGATGAACCATATTGCTCCTAGGCAGCCATGACAATCCTGTTCTTCTTTGCCAAATACTCAATTTCCTAGCCTCCGTCGAAGTGAGAAGAGGATGCAACTCAGTTCTGGCCAACATTTAAAGGGAAACATATTAGCAAGATTCTCGGAAAGCTTTTACCTTCATGATAAAGTAGTGTGGCCTCAGTCCCTTCATGAAGCTGTGGCAGCCACCTTGTGGCACAGAAGGAACTACATGCTAAGGATGGGAGAGTAGAATGAAAAACCGTATGTCCCTGATGAGCCAATACCTATGACAAGATGCTTGTGACCAGAATCGTCAGGTGAGGAAAAATAAACCAGTCTTCAAGTTCTTGTAAATCAGATTGTTACTTGTAGTAGGGTGCATTGCATTCTTGACTGGCGGGGTCGGGGGGGCCTTGTGAAGATGACATAGGCAGTTATCATAAAGGATAGCTCCCTGCTCACAGCATTCTTGGGTCCATTCTGCCTTTGGGACTTCACCACTAATTACAACCTTGTTCTCAACCTTCGTCTTTTTGTCTTCTGCCCTCAGATATTGGCCAGTCACTCTAAGGTGGCTCAGGGTACCACATCTAGCTGTCCTGCCTTCCAGCCAGCAGCCTGGTGTCCAGATGCTGAGTCAGAACCACCTTGAAACCCCTCAGGGTGACAATCTGAGCTGAAGAGAAAGCCCCGTCAGGCAGAAACTTGGAACCACGGCTCCTCCTGGGCAACATGGAACAGCTTGGGCTTTGGGCCAACCTTCTCACACGGCCCAGTGAGCACCTCCACTCTCAAGCCTCCTCTGGGAAATCTGTTTATTCCAGTTTTGCCCTCCACACCCCTCTCACCCAGGCTTCACCTCCCAAACCTGCAAAGACACAAGCAGGCCAAAGAACGCCACTCAAGAGGCTTTCTCCATTTTATTTCTTTGGGAAAAGAAAACGAAGTCTTTCCATCACATATGGTAGAGATATATATTTATATATATTTATATATAATTTCTTTTGTGGTTGGAAGTCCCAAAGCTGAGTCTGTTCATATTTTTTTCTAATTTTTTTCCCCTACTAATGCCTTCTCTTCCCCCTGCCCCTCTTGCCCAAGCCCAGGTTCTGGGGCAGGTACAGTGAGGGGCGAGTGGAATGGGCAGTGATCGCCAGATGGCCCCCCCACCCAGCTCAGAGATCTGGTGAGGGTCACCTGGAAGGGGCTGTGCAGAGGGATAGAGGCCACACAGGGGGGCACTCCTGTTTTTGTGGGGGATGCACAGCTCACTAAACAGTCACCAGTCATGGGAGGAGGCTGGTCAGGGGTTGGGGAACTTGCTCACAGTAGTTGCCAGCTCTCTCCACCCTGCCCTCCAAACCCAGCCTTGGGGGTGGGAGGAAGAGAGTGAAGAGAGAGAAATACAAGGGCGAGGGCCAAGCCTCCTCTAGTTTTTATTGCTGGTGAATTAGAAATTTGCTGTTCCCTTCCTATCTTAGGGAGATAGACTCAGAGGATGCTGAGAAGAGGAGGGACGTGACAGTGCTGTACCAACCGTACCAACCCCCACTGATGGCCACGCCAGGCCTACCTTGGGCAAATACTGGGCTACCTCAAGGTCCTGGGAACTCAGTGTTCCTCTCAGGTTAGTCTTGTCCTTCAAGGGCAATCACAACCATCCCCGTTTGTCCCCCAAAACAAAGACCTCTGGCTCAGGCTTGGGCCCATTGGAGCTTGGAAGTGGGCAGTGCACCAAAGATCAAGCAGAATTTTCTACTGGAAGAAAAAGTGAGGTTTGGGGGAAGAGGCGGCCTAGGACAATGATGTTCTGAGCGTGAAAGCAGAGGGAGGCTGGGGGAATCAAGTGGGAGAAGAAACAGGAAGACATCACAGACACTCATATGACCTCAGAAACTGGGTGAGGGGAGTGCCTGAGAGGCAGGTAGCACTTAATAGCTGTAGTTAGAGCCAGACAGCGGCCCTGGTGTGGGGTGAGCCAAGCAGAGGGGCTCTCACCCTGTGGGATCCTGGCCAGAAGGGTGGGTGAAGCTAAGAAGCCTCCCAAGAACAGGAGAGCAGATCTTCTCCGGACACTGAGTCTGCACCCCCAGCCTTCCCTCCGGCCTCTGATAACCCACATAGGGACACACACTCAAGACCAAGCCAGGCTTCGAGGCCTGAGCCCGAGACCTTGGAGGGTAGAAGCCGGGCAAGTAGCCCTCTCAACCACACACAGGCCATCTGCTCCCACTTGTCCTGCCAATCTGCCCAGGGAGGGATAATAGGGCAGGAAGGAGAGAGGCCAGGAGCCCAAGGTCTGTCTGCTTCGGCGGACCCCACGCAGGCCTCCTCAGGCTACGTGACCTCTGAAGTGACCACAGAGAGCATCAGTGGACACCGGGGTGGCCAACAGTAGCAGCCCAGACCTACCAAGGGGCTGGGGCACCTTATGGCACTGCAGGCCTGCCGCCTCCCATCTCCAGCAAAGCAGCACCAAGAAGGGGAGCACGGGCTCCCCTGCTGCCTGAGCCCCTCAACCCCCACACACTCTGCCTCCCTCTCTCCCCTTCTTGGGAGGAGGGTCCAAGTGGTTTGCCCAGAGGGTCAGTGGTAGAGCCCCAAGGGCACCCAGTGGGGGGAGGGGAGGGACCTGGTCCCAGCTGCTTTGAGAACCTCTTTGGTGTGGGGACATGGGGGAGATGGGGAAGAGAGATGGCGGGGAGGGGACACTGGGAACTCTGGCCTTTGACAGGGCACTTGTCAAAAGGCCACATGCCCAGGTGGGGGATCAGATTTCCGTGGACTCAATGCGCTCGAGGCGGGAGGGCGTCCAGGCTTTCTTCTCCTCGCTGTGTGGGGGGGTGGGTGTGCTGGCACCACCCGCCGCCCCGCGCTCCCGCAGCCGCCGCTCCAGCTGCTGGTTGCGCTGGTACATCTCCACGTAACTCAGCTGCAGCTGCTTCTGGTACTCGATGACTTTCTCCTTCTCCTCCAGCCATACCCGGCGCTCCTCCGCGAAGCTGGCCCCCTGGCGCTCCCGGGCTCGCCGCTCCGCCGCCAGCTCGGCCTGCAGCCGTCCCACCTCCCGCCGCAGGGCCCGCGTCCCGCTCTCCCCGCCAGCATCCACCTCCCCGTCCAAGGAAACCAGCGAGGCGGCGGCCGCCACCCCCGCCTGCCGGCGCATCTTGGCCTCATCGCTCTCGCACGTGGCCAAGGCATCCTGGGGCTCGGCGGGGTCCACCGGGGTCAGGGCGGGCTTGAGGCACGCAGCGGGCAGCTCCGCCTCACCCAGCTCCAGGCTGGCCTGTTTGCTGCCGAAGGAGTCCCTCAGGCTGAGCAGCTGCTCCTCCTTCTCCCGCAGCGAGGCCCGGCCCTCCCGTAGCTGCGAGCGCAGCCCCACGATCTCACTCAGCTTCTGGGACACATCGGCCTGCGAGTCCTTCAGCTGCTGCTTCAGGAGGGAGATCTCCCCTGCCTTCTGGCACACCTGGGCAAGGGCAGGGGTGAAGGGGACCAGGGTCAAGGCAGAGCCTCGCTGGCTGACACCCCAGCCCCGGCATCCAGCCCGAGGCCACGAGCATCCCCAGATGCTGGATTAATTTGGGGGATATGCAGGAACGACCCAACGGGCCCTCCTTGGACTCAGGACACATGTGGCTAATCTCAGACAGCTCTGGGCCACTCTGGTCCTCACAGATCCTCCTCATTGGTTCTGTCCCCCTCCCAATCATTCCCCTTGTGACAGTGGGCCACAGCTCTGCGTTTCTCCAGAGTGACAGAGAAGGGAGACTCAGAGAGGGAAAGCCCGAGCCCCCTGCCCGCACCTCCCACTTAGTTTCCTCCATCCGGGGCAGGAAGTCAGCCTGCTCCTTCTGGCAGGCGGCCACCTTGTCCTCAAGCTCTTCTCGCTGCCGCATCAGCCGGGCTGCCTCCTCCTGCAGCTGCTTCTTGTCCTGCTGCAACCGCAGCACCTGCAGCTGGAGGCCCTGCTGGGCACGCTGGGCACGGCGGGCCACCTGCTGCAGCTTACCGCTGCAGCCCTGCCGCAGCTCAGCCAGCTCTCGCTCCCACGCCTTCTGCCGCTCCTCCAGTACCTGGGCCACGGCGGCCTCACTCTGCTCCAGGCTCCGCCGCAGGGCTGCCACCTCCTGCTCCTTCTCCCACAGCCGTTCCTCTAGCTCCTGGATCAGAGCACTGGGCGAGGGTGGTGAGCAAGCCGCAAACGGCAGGCCTCCACCTCCGCCCTCCCCAGATCCCAGGTGGCCTGGCCGCCCCATGGAGGAGGACGACCCACTCTTGCTGGAGGCCCGCCCACTATCAGAGGTCCCCAGGTCCTGGTAGCCCGAGCCGCCCCCGCTGCTGCTGCCGCTGCCGTAGCTGGCAGTGCCAATGCGGTTGATGTGGCTGGTGGAGGCACTGAGGGGCGCCAGGTGCTGGCTATAGCTGGAGCTGTAGGTGGGCAGGCTTGTGAGTGAGTTCCGGCCCGAGTCGGAGAGGCCGCCCCCACCCCCGCCCGCTGGGGTCATGGTCCGAGACTTGTCCAGTCCGCCCTTGAGACCACCAGGACCCTGTCGTCCCTCAGGAGTACCATTAGTCTGCGGGGGACACAAGTTCTGCATGGAGTGGAAGTTCTTGGGTACAACAGGCTTGAAGGCCGAAGGCCTAACTAGCGGCTCTGAGCACTGAGTAAAAAGCAAGCAAGGGGGAGCGGGCATCAGAATGGGACCTTAATCTCGGCCCTAGACTCTACCCTCTGGCCGAGATCTCCATCCTGGAAGTCCCTCCCAGCTGGGTCTCCACCTCATGGCACCCAAAAGCCAAGTCTCTGCCCTGAAACAACCAGCTAGGCTCGGTGCCCAAGACCCCACCCCGGGGCTCCCCGGCCCAACCTTCATTCTGGCCCCTACAACCCAACCTCCAGGGCCCACACTTCACTTCACCCTCCTCTCTGGACTGCCCCCCACCCCACAGAAAAAAGGCTCTGGGGACTGACCTGGTCTAGCTTGCCAGAGGTGGCCAAGAGCTTAGGTGGATGGCTGGGCTCACGGTACTGTGGTGGGGCCTTGTCACTGCCGCCGCTGCTGCTACTGCCGCCGCTGCCGCCCACCACGTTGCCGCAGACATCCGTGTGGTCACTGCCCCGCAGCTCGCCGTTGAGGTAGAGGGAGTTGGCGAGAGCCTTGTCTTCTGAAGGGTAGCGGCCTGGCCTCTCCCTGCTGGCCCCACCACCGCTGCCGCGGGGGCCGGGGAAGCTGCCCTGGCTACCCCCACCCCCCGTGCGGGTGCCCACGCTCTTCATGGCGAACTCCTGGGCGTGGGCCACTCCGCTGCCCACACTGCCCATGGCCAGGCGAGGGTCTGGGGGTCCGAGCTCAGAGGGCCGGGGGGCGAAGGCCAGGAGAGGATCCCGCCCTGGGTCAGCGCGCACAGGCAGTGTCTCCAGCTTCGCCATGACTAAGCCAGGGGGGCACTGTGGGCACAGGTGAGAAGACAAAGATAGGTCAGCCCCACCCCCACCACCCCAGCCAAGTCAGTCCCAGCAGCACCTGCACCCCACCCTTCAGTGTCCCCTTCCTTACAATGGGTACGAGATTCCCAGACACCCAGGTTGGAGGAATGGGGCTGGGGTAAGAGTGACAGCTTGGTAATGGGGTACCTGCTGCCCACCTGACGAAGCCCACGCCCCAGGGCACATACCCTCCCAGCTTTCCCAACTCAGCATTCCACTCCTCAGCTCCTGCCTCAACCCTATTTCCTCCATGAGCCCCAATTCTTCACTGCAACCTCCAAAACTTGGGCATTCTTTACCCTGGGTCTGAACCCCTATACCCCAACCTTGTGGGCTTGGGAGATGGGGTTGGAAGGACACAACACTACTTGAATTCAATAGGGAACCTCAGAAATTAAGAGAAGGAGAAAACCCACCCCTAACCAAATCTTGTGAGTAGGGGTCCTTCCCCGCCCCCTTACCTAGGGTGTTGCAGTCAAGGGCAGAAGCGGAGGCTCACTACCAGCGCAGGCTCCTCTCCTCGCCTTTCCAAGAGGGTGGGGGGCCGATGGTCCTCAAGCGTGGGACGCTCCGAGGCCCGGTCTGCAGGGGCCATTTGCCTCACTCTCGCAGTCGGGTCCTGGCCCGAACCAGCTGGGCGACTTTGGACGGGCCGACTGAGCCATCCTGGACTGCAGTTTTCTCCTCTGCGAAATGAGAGGAATGAAGGACCTACCTCATGGAGCCGCCCAGCGCCAGGCGCCCCGAGGCGGCGGGTGCGGGAAGGACGGGAGTCTTGGTGAGGGCGGGCGGGCAGGTGCCGCCGCCGCGCGCCCCTGGGTCGCATGTGGGCGCCACCTCGGTCACGCCCCGCCCCCCCCGCGAACGGCCGGGGACCTTGGCTGTAGAACCTTCCCGAGGTCTTCCCAACTCGGCCGCACGAGGTGCCCCTTCCCCTCGGTCAGTACCTCTGCAGAAGTCCGGAGGCTGGGGGAGGCTGGGGCACAGGACGCTGTGCCCCCAGAAGCGGGCGCTGGCCTTGCCTCCCTCGGGGCCCGCCTTTCCCACAGGTGGGCGGGGGGAGGGGCGGGGCTTAGCTGCGGCCGGCCGCAGGGATTCCGCGCCTCCGCTCCCCTCTAAGAATTCACTGCCACCGGGAAGACTTCCTGGATTACCCCCGTCCCCCGTTCCCTTTGGACCTTGAACCGTGAAGTCCTCTGAGCCCTTCCGTGAGTGTGCGGCCCCCTTTCCCAAGGCCAGCCCACAGGAGCAGGGGGAGCCGCGCAGGCAGGCCGACAGAGCCTCGGGTTACCTGTGCTCAGAGAGGCCCCACTTCCTGGTTCCTTTGTCTCAGATCCACAGCGGGGAACACCTGTCCTAGAGAGCTGCATAATCTAGCGGGGCCAAGGCACTAGGCAGTGCCAAACGCGGGTGCGGACCCTCCAATCCGTTTGCCAGAGGTGGCAGGGACACTCTTCAGGCTTTTTCCCTTTACTCCCATTTGAAACCAGGCAAGGAGCTCTCCTTCTCTACCAAGATGAAGGGGTCCAGGTGGCACTCCAGGCCTCTTGAGTGCCCCCAGACTGTCTTTTACCCAGATACCCATTCTGGTGCCATGTCCTTCCTATTAGGCCCGGGTCCAGGGGAACCTGACAAAACTCTTGCCCTTCAGGAGTCTTTTGGCCCCCACACCTGGAATTACAGCCCTAAGTGGTTGGAAAGTTCACCACCAAGCCAAGCCCTGCTGCCTTTGTAAAATTCCATTCTCTCAGCATCTGCCTCCTCTCCCCAACCAGGGGTGGAGAACAGCACTTTACCACCCTCCTCTCATCGGCCAGTCTATCCTCAGATACAGGGCTGAGTCTAGGATGAGGCAAAAGAGGCACCTAGTACAGAATTTCAGTACAGCATTAGCAAGTGCAAGACCCTAAGAGTGACTCTCAGGTCTCTAGTCCCCGCTCTGCCTCTACTCCCCGCTCTGCCTCTACTCCCCATGTGCCCCAGCCCAGTCACCCCTCAGCCCCCAAATCCCCCTCCTCCCAAGCATGACCCCTTTCTCAGCATCCTTGGGTGCAGTGTAGGGAGCAACTGGGGGCTAGGAGGATGAAGGCTGAGAGGCCGGAGGCTTGAAACCAGTGGGAAGGCGTTGGTGGGGTCTAGGAGGAAGAACTGACAAACTTCATAGAGATGGGCTTTAGGGGTGGGGGCAAGGGAGGAATCCAAGCTGGGGCACCAGGGTGGGTGTGACACCCTTAACAAAACAGGGGGAGAATGTTTGGGGAAACAGGTACTTTGGGAAAGACCAGACAAAGATCTCTCTCATACTAGGTGGAAAGAGACTGCAGTGGTCAGCATTCAAGGGTGGTGTGGGTGGAGCCCTGCAGGGAGAGAAGGTGGCAGGGCCCCCCGAAGCCTGGGAGGCAGTGAGGATATAAAAAGGAGGCCAGAAGAAGGCAGGCCCTGGAGAACAAGCTGGGGGGCTTCCAGAATGTTGGGGCAGCTCCCAGTGTTAGAAAGCAGCCAGGTAAAGTCGGGATTGGAGAGTGTATCCTAGATCTGGCAGGTGGAAACCTCACTGTTTTAGAATGGCTTCAGAAAAGTGGTGCATGGACTGGAGGGAAAGATGGGAGAGTTCCCTGGTGAAAAAGAAGGCCAGAGAAGGCAATAACTTAAGGTGTTTGGGATCCAAAGTCTCTTTTCTAATTTTAAATTAAGCATGGTAGAAAGTGTGTTGTTGCTATGCCGAAGGAAGGCGTCAACAGTGGGATGAGCTAGGCAAGAGGGCTCCACCAGATGCCTTGATGTGGGCAAAAGCAAAGCTCAGAAGGATCATGTTGATCATGAGAGTGACAGGGGACAGTGTTTGAGAGGGTGCTTTCTAAGAGGTAGGGTGCAGTACAAACATACAGTACTACCTTCTCTGTGATCCACAAACGGAAGCTCTGACCACAGGCTAAGGCTGGTCGTAGGCCACTCTGTGCCACTGTTTCCCTGGGATGTGTGTGGTCCCCAGACAAGCTCAATGCACAGAGTCCTAGATGGAAATGAGGTGTTCCCAGGACCGTCTCCTGGGACCGGCTCCTGCTCTTCCTGGGGAATCCTTGACTGTCAACCCACAGCAGCTCTCCCTGGAGCCTCATTCCCCAAAGAATGTCTTGCCATAACTCTAACCTGTCATGATCAACCTGGTGCAAGCCTTCCCTGCCCCTTGTCTCTGCTAGTTTGGGCTGCTGCAGCTTCTTTTCTCAAAACCCCAGCAAGGAGCTGGCAGGACAAAGAGGGCCATTTGTCTCCCTGATAGGCAGAAACTGAGCTGAGGGGCAGGGTTAGAGCTTCATGTATGGGTTAGGGTCCTGCACTGGCCCAGGGGGCTGAGCATAGTCTGCACAGGCAGCCCCAAGGCATCAGCTCAACAACCTGGGATGACAGCCTGTTGCCCAACTTTCTGTGCTATCAACCTTCAGTGCCTGGGACATTATGCAGAGTACTGATGGTCATAAAAGGGTCAAATGAACTGTTCTTGGGCTCTACATGGGCAGGTCCCTCCAACCCACAGTGACCACTCATCCCCTCCCTACCTGTGTCCCTCCCAAAGCTAAGAACACTCCACCCTTCCCTTGTGGTCTCAGAGGCCCCTATACCAGCCCATTTGCCCCCTAAAGCTTTCAGCAGCCCCTCCTGCCAGCACCCCTGTGGGGGGCTCCTCGCTGGCCTTTTCCCCCCTGAACTCCCTCTCACACACAGCTGCCAGGGGACTCTTTCTAAAGGGCAATCTGATCTTGCCCCTGCTCTGCCCAAATTCTTCCATAAGCAGTGCCAAGAACAATCAACATGAGTTCTGGAGGCATCAGCTCAAGTGTAAATCCCAGCTGAACTGATTAGGGGTGAATGCATACAGGTTATTTCACCTCGGGTTCTCACACCTATGTTACAGGAATCTTAAGAAGTAAATGTATTATGGGTAAAAGGCCTGGCATTTCTCTCAGTCCCCAGAATCAGAGCAAAGCTTGCAGCAGAGCCTCCAAGGCATCTCCCGCTGCCCATCCTGTTTCCCCTGACCTGAGCTCTCCACTTCACACAAAATCTCTCCCCAGCTCTCTGTGCCCACCTTGCATCCTTCAAGGACCAATCCAAATGCTGCCTTCCAGGACAGCATCCCTGGTTGCCCCTGGGGAGCAGAGGCCTTGGACCGCTTGGCTCAGGCTGCTCCAGGGAGATTTCACTCTGAGGCTTCCCCAAGAGCTGGCCTGGGGGTGCCCTAAGGGCACAGATGGTACAGTTCTGGGGGTCTCTGGGCCCTGACCCTAAGGAGATGCAGAGAGTGCTGTGGGAATGCTAGTTATGAGCAATGCAAAGAGGCAATGAATCTGGACAGGAAAATCAGGAAGGGCTTCTGGGAAGAACTGAGGGAGAAAGGGGAATGGGGGTAATGTAGGGCTTTTGGGGTGCAGAGGTCTTCAGAACTTCTTGGTTGGGATGTGTGAGGGGAGATCCACCTTCTCTTGGTGTCAACGGGGGAAGGGAACCATTTCTAGATCCAGGCTCTGGTGAAGCTGTGTTTAAGGACTGAGGGGGCTGACAGCGCCCCCCCACCCCAGCACACACACGCGCGCACACACGAGCTTCCGCGCAGGGGAGTGGGGGTGTTCGCCATTCACCAGCAGTCCACGGCCCGCAGCGCCAACAGAGACCCCGGCCACAGGCTGACCTGAGGAGGTGCCCGAGGGTCTCTATGGTGCTGGAAATCCCTCTCGCATCTTCCTTAGCTCCCTGCCGGCGCGTGTGGCCCCGGGGGGCGGGGCGCAGAGGGAAGAGGTGACATAATCCGGGCCGCACCCCCTCCGGCCGCCACCTCCCCCCAGGCCTGGTGAAGCATCCATGACATCATCGGCCTTATCTCCACTCCCCTCCCCCGCCCCGGGACCCCAGCAGCTGGACGCGCCCCCTCCCGAGCTCCGGGTCCGGCAGGACCAGCATCGCAGTGCAGCGGGTACGGAGATAGGTCGGAGCCGGGAGGGGTGCCGCGGTGGGCCGGCCTCACTTACTCGCAGCCTCAGGGTCCAGCGCGGGGTCCTCCGAGCCGGCGCTACCTGCCTGGCTCGCTGGCGCAGCCCAAAGCCCGCCCGGCTGGGCGCGAGGCAAGGGCCCGGCTCAGCTCCGCGCCCCTCCCGCTCCCCTCCCGGGCCCCGCCCACCCGCGGCTGCGGCAAACGCGGGCCCGCCCTCCGGTCACGCCCCCCAGGGCCGCCAATCCCCAGGCTGGGGCGGGGCGCAGCGCCTTAACCCCTTTATAGCTGCTCCGGATTCGCGCGTGGGACTCCTCTATCTCACCCTCTCCAGGGCTGAGTAAGTCAGTCCGAGGCCCTCTGCTCATCGCCTGTTACCCCCCCCAAGCCCCTTGGGTTCAGTCCCCAGGCTCTGATCTCTAACAAATGCGATGGGATCGCGCCCTCCGCCACTTCTTTGGCAACTGGGAGGAGCCCCTCCGGTTTGGGGTAGGGGCTCTCGAGGTCGACCCCGAGCCCCATTCCTCTCCCGCTCCAGCTCTCCCGGACGCGGCCTCCCAGCGGACGCCGTGAGACTGCAAGTCTGCAAGGTGGGGGCGGGGCGAGCCCTCCTTCGGGGATCCCACACCGCCGAAGGAACACCCGCATGGGCGCGGGGACAGCAGGCAGGCGTGTTCAGAGGCTGAGGGGCCCGTGACTGGCCGGCTGCAAACGGAGCGGGTTTGAAACTTGCTGCTGCGGAGGCTCACTGCCCCGGGGGTAAAAGGAGGGCAGCGAGGAAAAAGATACACATTACAGTCCAGCAAGGTGTGAGTGCTTTCACGCCGTGCCTCACACCTGGAAGGATTCCTGGCCCCGACCCCCACACTGCATCCGGGGGTTAGAGGACTTCGTCCCTCACCCAGAGTACCAGTTTCGCGCGCGCGTGCTTCGTTCTGTACCGGGAGTGCTCATTCAGCCCGGGTTGGCCCGGGAGGGCTGCCAGGAGGAAGCCGGCCGGGACTGTAGGTCTCAATCTCCAATAAGGCGAATATGGCGCGGAAGCAAACCTGGCCTAGGGTTCAGCATTAGTAAAAGCCTGGAGGCACAAAGGGCCTGTCCTAAAAACTGCTGCGCCTCCACTCTAGCTGGGATTTAACCCATTGTATCATTGCTGTTATTTGGTCATTGCTGATCTGTTTGGTTATCAGTCATCCTATTTTATAATATATATGTATTGCTATTTCCTGTTTTCTGGATTTTTCCATTATTGCTTTTATTTGTTATAGTGGTCTGCAAGATAGAAAGCCCGTGTTAATTCTCCTCGTGGTTGCCTTTGAGTTTATCAAGTAAAAATACAGTTTTTCACAAATCATTAAAGTCAATGCCAAATCATTCCTTTTTATATGCCTCTTTATGTAATGAAAAATTTAATGTGCTTTTCCATCTCGAGGCCTGCTGCCCTCTTACCTACTTATACCTGTGCATTTAATCCAGGATGATAGACCCAGTTTTATTTACACTTGTTTTTCAAGCCACAAAATCCCATTTTTTTAATCATTGTCTTTGGCTTTTGCCAACTCTTTGTTTAATTGGTATCGATGTCACTGCCAGATTTTTATGCTCTAATTTTTCTATTCCTCAGTCAGACTCATCTCATTTTACTGGTGATTTCAGGGAGGACTCCTGAATGTTTTTTCCCTAAGCCTTTGCCTTAGGCAAGACTGCCTTTTTACTATCTTTACACGCTAATATATCTTATGGCTTGACTATAGAATTCTTTTTTTTTTAAAGATTTTATTTATTTATTGACACAGAGAGAGATCACAAGTAGGCAGAGAGGCAGGCAGTGAGAGAGGAGGAAGCAGGCTCCCTGCTGAGCAGAGAGCCTGATGTGGGAAGTGGCCTCCATCCCAGGCCCTGAGATCATGCCCTGAGCTGAAGGTAGAGGCTTTTACCCACTAACCCACCCAGGTGCCCTTGACTATAGAATTCTTGTCTCCAAGGCTCTCTTGTCCTTATCCCATTGTCTTTTGGTTCTTAAAATGGTAACAGGTACACCTGAAACTAATACGTTAATATATCAATTATATCTCCAAACAAAATAAGGTAGCAAAGCTGGTCTGGTCTGTGTTAGGTGAGCAGTTTGCCTGGTGCTTCGTAGGATTTTTCTTTATCCTTAAAAGTTAAATATTTGCCAGCATAAGTCTTTTAATTTTCCAGAAAAGAAGTGGTCTTTTCAGCTTAGAAAAGTTTTCTTTTAGGGGCTCCTGGGTGGCTCAGTCCTTAAGCGCCTGCCTTGGGCTCAGGTCATGATCCTGGAGTCGGGTTGGAGCGCCACATTTGGCTCCCTGTTGAGCAGGAACCCTGTTTCTTCCTCTGTCTCTCCCCCTGCTTGTGTTCTCTATTTGTGTTTCTATCAAATAAATAAATAAAATCTTTTTTTAAAAAGTTTTCTTTAATATGTTCCTGTCCATTTTTTTTTTTTTAAAGATCTTATTTAGGGGCACCTGGGTGGCTCAGTTGGTTGAGCGGCTGCCTTCGGCTCAGGTCATGATCCCGG
>PITA01011386.1:0-67122 GCA_004023965.1 Spilogale gracilis | reverse complement strand
AGAGTTAGAAGGTAGGACATAGGGGTGAGTGAATCATCATATGCACGAATTAAATAAACTGGGCATTCCAGGAAACCTGAGAAGCCAGCCTGGGAGGTCAGAAAGGTGACAGAGATGATATGTCAGGCCCCTCCCTGGCAGTCCAAAACAGTCATAAGAACAGTTACAAGCACGGTGAGGTTGCAAAAGCTGTCATCCCTCTGTTCCCTAGTTTCCCCCCAGCCCCGAGGCTTATCTATGGCCAAAGTCCCCATTTGTGGCCCTCGTATCCAGACTGATGGGGCAGAGAGCATGACACCAGGGAGCACTGAATACCAGTGGGAACCTCTCTTTTCTCTCAGGATCCAAACAGAGAACCCCCAAAAGCAGGGGAGAATGTAGACCCCGGTTCGCATCACAGAAGTTATGGACCTGCCTTCACCTCTCTCTTGCCTTAAAAAAGGCCATCCAGTTTCTCCTGGACACTCTTACTGGCAAGATTTTTTAGGAAAAGTGCCCTTTTCTTGTCCCTTCCATGGGCCCACCCCAGTGCTGTGAGAAGGTGGACCAGCTGCCAGATCTAGTTCCCTCGCCCAAAGAAGCCCCCCATGAGGGGAGTTGCTAGCCTGGCCTGGGCACTCTCCCCTTTATCTGGCTGCCCCCCACCTCGCCTGCCAGACACAGGATTGCAGAAGGAATAGGTTTCCTCCAAGCCAAGATAAGTATCCGAGCTTTATCTCCCCTCAGCCTCTGATCATCCCACACCCTTCCCCCAGGACTGCACCCCCTGCCCAGCCACACCATGGAGAGCAGAGATAAGGCCCCCCCACCCCAGGCCAGCAGACCACAGGGGCGGATGCAGGGGGGTCGTCTTCCCTTTTGCCCACCCAAACTCAAATTCTGCTTCCTTCCCTAGAGACAGGCCCCAAGACAGCATCTGGACAGTCATCCCAGCCCCTTCACAGCTTGGACCCTACACTCTGCACTCCAGCACCAGCATTGATTCCATCCTGACATAATCATTTCTCATCTAGGGGCACCAATCAAAGGGAGAAAATCCTGCTAATCTGAGTACCGGGGAAGCAGGATAGTGGAGTGCTGGCTGCCACAGGATGGCAGAGACTTCTCCAGATTCTTGGCAGGAAACCAAGTACTCACTCATTCCCCCCGTCCACCTATTCAGGCCTGAAAACCTGGGTTCAGCATCCCAATTTTTCAGCATCCTTTCACAGACATGTCCTCTATGCCAAGTCCCATGCTGGATATGAGAGTCACAGAGCAAGTCCCTCCCTTCACAGAACACCTGGCAGCCGGATGAGCAGCAGCTAACCCAGCCTGGGAAATCCAGGGAGGCTTCCCAGAGGAGGTGACATTTCCCCTGGGTTCTAAAGGATGAAAGGGATTTCTTCAGACATAGAAATAAGGGGAAGGGCATTCCAGGCTGAGGGAACTGTGTGGAAAAGTCTTGGAGCTGTGAAAAAACAGCGCGTGATCGGACAGTGATAATAACTGCAGCTGTGGGGCTATCAGATCTACGAGGGGAAGAGGAGGTTTAGAAAAGAGCAGGAAAAGGGGTGCCTGGGTGGCTCATTCAGTTACACATCTGACTCTTGATTTTGGCTCAGCTCACGATCTCAGGGTCGTGAGATTGAGCCCCATGTCAGGCTCTGCACTCAGTAAGGAGTCGGCTTAAGATTCTCTCTCGCCTTCTCCCTCTTTCCCCTGCTCATGCTCTCTCTCTAAAATAAATAAATAAAATCTTAAAAAAAAAAAAATAGGTAGGGGAGTGTGAAGAGATGAGGCCCCAGCATCACAGAGGGCTCGGGGCTGGTTCTGAAGGGCCTCGAAGGACAGAAGGGAGACTTGGGACTTTATCCCACAGGCAACAAAGTGGAAGGTTTCCACCAGGACAGCAGCAGGCTGGGGCTGTGTTTTGGAAGAAGCTGTCCAATAAAGTACAGCAAGGGCGGCATCGCAGGAATGAAAATGGGAGAGCAGGCGGAGGCTGCCGCCGTCGTCCCGGAGAGCAAGGCTGGCGGCCTGACTCCGGCGCGGGGCGTTCTGGGAGGAAGGACCCACACCAAGGGCTGACGGGCTGGCCGTGAGGCAGAGGGAAGGCATGGAGTCCAGGCTGAGTCCAGGTTTCCAGCAGGTTCTCGGTGGGGGGGTTGGGTGGGGGGAGGGAGGATGTGGAGAAGCTCAGCGCCGGGCATGTCTAGCCTGGGCTCTCTCTGGAGTGTCACGGCGCAGATAAGGATCTGAGAGGCAGGCCCGTGAGGTGTCACCCGGGGTCATATAGAGTCAGTGCCCCCTCTGGGTCTAGAATGCAAGCCTGCCCCACCAACTTCCCAGGCCTGGTGCTGCCTCTTCCTACTACAGTCTCCATACACCCTCTTCCCGTTCCCCACCTCGATGCCTTCGATCTTGCTGTTCCCCTGCCCAGAAAACCCCTTCCTCGTCTGTATCATCCCCTCCGGTTCCAGCTGGAGTCGCAGTTCAGTGTAGGGGCTGGAGCACAGATCCACAGTCAGAGGTGAGTCCAAAAGAGGGAATTCTGTGTATGACAGAAAGTGCAGAGACAAGACTTAGATAGAGCCCAGCTCTGCTGCCAGCTGGCCGTATGACATGAGGCAGGTCACTTTCCCTCTCTGGGCCTCAGTTTCCTAACCTGTCTGAGGTGAACAAGGAAAGGTCCTTGTCCCCAGGGAGCCCATGGTCTAGAAAGGGCTGCAGGGTAAAACAGGACCATTGATTTAGAGATGTACTGCAGCCCTTGAGCAGGCAAGTCAGGAAAAAGTTTATGGAGAAAGACTTAGTGGTATTTTCTCTGAGCCACAAAGAACAGGTACAATCTCAGCAAGCGGAGAGGGGCAGGAGCAGACCCTTGGGCAGAGACTGGCCCCAGCAAAGACCGGCGGGCCAAAGTTCAGGGCGTGTTCTAGGAAGAATGAGTGTCCAGATTCTGGTTTCTTTCTGAGTCAACATCTCAGGGACTTTTTGTAAGCGGGCAGTCCAAGGCAGGCAGCCTCCAGTAAACACCTTTTTGCACAATCGAGGTCACACACAGGGACGCGTTTGCACAATGGCCTGTTTGCACAATCTCAGCCGACTGGTATATTCCAGCCGCACCAGCCCGGGGCAGATGGGCACAGCCTCCACTTCCGGACATGTACCCTGGCTGGCCCGCCCATTCCCGCCCCTCAGGGACAGGCAGCTTCTCGACCCACTCAGGAGCCCCACGCACCGCAGGCAATGACAGAAACGGAAACGATCCAACCCACTGTAGGGCTGCCGAGAGCGGGGTTCCTCCCCTGAGCTCCCTGGCTGGGCTTTCCGGTCCCCGGAGGTCACTGTCTGATGGAGGAGGGGGCCATGGGCAGGAGAGCTGGAGGAGGAAGTATCCACAAAGCAGACACTGCATGTGAGGGAGGGATGACCACATCTGTCCCGTACTTTTCAGCTCACAAAGTGTAAACATTTATTGAGCATTTACTGTGTACCTGGTTCTGCTCCAAGTGCCTCGCGTTCATTATTTCACCCATTTCTCTCAAAAGTCCTGTAAAGCAAATACTACCATCCCCATTTTAAAGATGACAAAACGGAGGCTCAGAGAGGATAAACACGTGGCCCAACATCACACGGCTAGTAAGTGGCAAACCCAAGCACTCCAACTCGTCAGTCCCACTCTTACCCTCTCAACGCTAATATAAAGTCTCTAAAGTCTCTTCCCTAAGGAAAGTTCTTCCTTAAATTTAACTTTCATTTCAGCTGCTACGGTTCTGTTTCGTGGTGGAGGTCTTCAGTGGAGAATGGAGCACAGATGAGATCAGTCAAATCTTGCTCTGGAACACTGAACCATGCACTGGGGGGGAAAGGAAGGAATTTTACTGAACACCTACTATGCTGGGTTTTATACCTCCCACAGTTCACTTAATCCTCACAAAACCCCTGGGAGGAGTTATTTTCCCTGGGGCGGGTAAGGCAACAGACGGAGGCTTGGAGAGGGAGAGGCTGCAGCCCAGGAGATCCTCTATGTAGAGGCCCTCAAGGAGTTCACAGTCTAATGGAGGAGGCAGACAGCCCAAGAGCTCACTGCAGTAATACAGGATCGCCAGGGAAAGAGGGTACCAGCCGGGAGAGATGCTCAGCACAGACCAGGAGGTCTGCATGGGGTCAGGGGCAGGACTCAGCCAGCCGGAAGTGACAGGGGGTCAGCATGAGCAAACACACGGAGGTGTTCAGAGGCTGGGGGCAGGCAGAGACATGTAAGCCAATGCTACATGACTACAACCCAAAGAAGTGGATCTGGGGAAGCGGAGGCAGGTAAGGCAGGAGAGGGAGGTGGGGCCCGCTGGCGGGGTTCCTTGATTGTCCTATAAAGGAATTAGGATGCGCCATAGGACCTCTGAAGAAAGGGGACCAGCATGGTCAGCCGTGCTGCGTGTAGGAAAGCTCACCCTGCCAGATGCTGACAAAGGGTAGAGGGAGACAGCCTGGAGCGGGGAGCCCATGGAAAGGCCCGGTGAGGACTGGGGAGACCTGGCAAAGGCAGAGAGAGGAGATGAATTTCAGGGTTGTGGACAAGACGAAAAGGTCCATAAAGGCACAAATGAAAACTGCTCTGGGTCACCATTATACTCCTGCACCTGGTCTGGGAACACGTTTTCCTGAATGATGAACCAAAGGCCCATTCTCCTTCATTAGGGATGGGTTGGATATGGGAGGGTGGAGAAGGGAGTATGAGGAAGGACTCCTGGGTCCCTGCGTTGGGTGACTTGAGGAAGTGGCGATGGTGGTATACTTTAGCCCACCGGGGACAGGTCTGACGAAGTGGGGAGAAGATTCATCCATTCATTCATTCACGCATTGAGTATGCACTGAGGGCTCACTAGGTGGCCGGCAGTGTTGTAGACGGTGGAGAGAAAGTTTTGAACAAAGACTAAAACACTTGCCCTCATGGGGTTTTCATTCTAGTGGGAGGTGGGGGGTGGGGAAAGCCAATGGTAGGGGTGCCTGTGTGGCTCAGTCGTTAAAACATCTGCCTTCGGCTCAGGGTCCTGGGATAGAGCCCCACATCGCACTCCCTGCTCAGGAGGAAACCTGCTTCTCCTTCTCCCACTCCCCATGCTTGTGTTTCCTCTCTAGCTGTCTCTCTGTCAAATAAATAAGTAAAATCTTTAATTAAAAAAAAGAGGAAGAAAGAAAAAAAGAAAGCCAATGACAGATGGTGAAAGGGATATGGGGAAAAAAGAGATAGGGAGTAGAAGGGGCAAATTTTTAAAGGGTAGTCAGAGAAAGCCTCAATGAGAAGTTGATATTTGAGCAAAGACCTGAGGAAGGAGAGAGGGTGGACTCATGTCATTATTTGGGGGGAAAGAATCCAGGCAAAAGAAACAGCAAGGGAAAAGGCAAGAGGGAGCCTAACGAATTTAAGAAACAACAAGAAAAACAGAGTAGCTGGAGCAAAGCAGCAAGAGGGAGAATAGTAGGAGAGCCCCCCCCCCCATGTTGAGTGGGATCTTGCAGATCATCAAAAGAGACTTGACCTGGACTCTGAGTGAGATGGGAACCACTGAGGGTTTGGGACAGAGGATGACAGGAACTGCCTTTTTTTTGGTCAGCAGCCAGCTGAAGGTGCAACAGACAGATTGGTGGGGGACAGGACGAATGGAAGTAGGAGACTATTGCAACGATCTAAGTAAAAGTAAGAGTCGTTTAATCCTCACTGGTATTGGTTTAACTGATAGTTATATTTCCAACTTTGTATTATGAAAATATTGAAACATAGAGCCAAGTTGAACTGTAATGGGAATACTTGGCTCCCCAAGATTCTGGTTATACTTTGAAAGAAGAGCTGACAGGATTTGTTGAGCAGGCAGGGCCTAGAAGACATCCTGGGGAGGTTGCCACAGAAGGATGGGTATTTCTACCTGGATCTGCCCACGCAGCCCAGGTCTGCCCCTCACACCACATTCAGAAGCCCTCTTTCCCTAAAAAGGATCATATGTTATGGACACTCTGCTGGTCAGTTGGTACCTAACCTTACTGGGTCATAAATCCAACAAACTATGAATGGTCTGAACCCTCTTCAGAAAAATGCACAGAATATTATTTATAAGCAGTTCCGAGGGGCACCTGGGTGGCTCAGTTGGTTAAGCACCTGCCTTTGACTCAGGTCCTGATCCCAGAGTCCTGGGATTGAGCCCCATGTCAGGCTCCCTGCTTAAAGGGGAGGCTGCTCTCCCTCTCCCTCTGCTACTCCCCCTGCTTATGCTTGCTCTCGCTCTCTCTGTCAAATAAATAAATTTTTAAAAAATCTTTCAAAGACAAAATTTGTCTACTGCACTCAATCCAAAAATATTCAGGGTAGCAGAATCATCATGAGCAAATCAATTTCAAGGTAGCATGCAAAGACCCTGAGCCTCCCCAGGTCATCCCCCTGTCTTATTTCCAGAGTCCCCATTTTCCCATTGCCAGTCCATGGTGGAAAATATGCAGTCAAGAGGGACACAATGAGTCAGGTCCAAATTTTCCCAAAACCTGGAGGCTGCCCCTTGAGTACTGTGAGGATCGGGGCCCCAAGGCTAGAGCCAAAAAGAGGCTTAGAGCAGAGCGAACCTTTGAGCCAGGGTCTGTCTCTCACTGATGCTCCCCCAGAGGTCGGGGCACAGGAATGGCACCCAGGCGGCTTGAAGCCTGGGTCCTGGCCAGCCCCAAAGCTTTGAGGTCAGGAAATCCGGAGGCAGGGGAGAGGGACACCGTTGCCACATTCCCCGGCCCCTTTGAGACCCCCAAGGCAGGAAGGCTGCCTGGCCTCAGCGGCTTCCCTCCCAGGCTCCTTCCTGGGAGGAAGGGGCTGCCCTGTGCTTCAGCGACTGACAGCACAAGGGAGGGAAGGAGGCTGGGAAGGTGTTGCAATCGGCAGCCCCTGGGCCTGTCAGAGACCGAGCCATTAACGACAGGGCTGGGGAGAGAAGCCGGACCGCGGCTGTTTTCAGGAACTTGCCCTCCAGAGGAGAGCAGAGACCGGGGACACCGGGCGGGTGCCCGCTGCAGACTCCAGCGTGAGTAGGGGAATCTGCCGGGAGGGCTGTACCTTGGGCCTGACAAGACCCTCGAGTCCTAGGTCCACTCCCCACAGCTCTGCCAAGTGTCCCTGCACAGGGCTCCTGCCTTTAGCGTTGGTCCCTGGGAACCAGAAGCCCAGACACGGAGTCTCTTTTACCAGGGCTGTGCCCCCTTTTGGGGGAGGGGGCATTGGGGAAGTCATAAACTGTCAAATACCTCTTTGGGGACATGGAGCTGGGCTCAGGGAAGGACAAGATCACAGTCCCTCTCCACGTCCCCGTCTCAGACCCAGTGTCTCAGTCTGTCCCTATCTCCCCTCTTTCTGTCTGGCCACCCTGGCCCCGACCTGGCCTATCTGGGCTCCAGGTCTCTGTCTGTCCATATGTCTCAGAGTCTTTCTGTGTCTTTTCTTGTCTCTCAAGTTTCCCGCTCTCAAATCTTAAACTCTCTTGGACCTCTTGCTACTTGGTCTTGAGCACTTGGGTCTCTGGGTCAGCATCCTTGTCCCCCAGGGGTGACCTTTCTCTCTACACCTTTCCTGCCCAGCCTTCACTTCCTGCATGTCTATTTCACATTCTTACTCCTTCTGCAGTTCTGCCTCCCTCTTTCTCAGCACCGCATCTGGGAGGGCCTCTCCCTCTGTTCAATCCCAGCCCCGTCCTCCCACAGGAAGAATCTCCCTTAAGGAGAGGAGACACGACAGGGCAGAAAGGGTGTGAGCTGGCGCAGGGAGCAGCAGAGAGAAGGCCAAATGCAGGGAAAGGAGAGGGGGGCAGGAAGAGGTGGGTGCCGGCAGTGCCTCCAGGAGGCCGCGGGTTCCGCTAGGACTGATCGGGGTGGACCAAAGCAAAGGGGAGACTGAGGGGCCAAGGAGCTCCAAGTAGGGGACCCAGAAACAGGGCTCTGAAGCCATGCAGCGTGACACAGATGAAAGCAAGGTGGCAGTCCTAGGACTGTCAACAACACGGCCTGCGAGGCAGAGAGGGGGCCACATGCTAGATTCCATGACACAGTGTCCCACTTCGTGGCACATGAAAACAACTTATGGTCACCGAGTACGCTTTTATCCCAGCCCATCTCGGTGCCTCCTCACTACAACCCTGAGAAGTGCTTGCTAATGTTCTCCCTTGTTCACAGATGGGGAAACCAAGGTTCAGAAAGGTGAAGTAACTTGTCCACGGTCACAAAGCCAGTAAGTCGCGGAGCTGGGGTTTAGAGCAGGTGGTCTGGCTCAGAGCTGGGCTCCCACCCTCTCCAAATCCTGGCCTCCAAAAGGTGAGACCATACTCCAACGGGTCCCTGATCACACTCACTGGGGGTGGAGGGCACCCCGGGATGCTGTTGGGGACCAGGGACTGAGGCCAACATGCCAACACTCAGCAATCCAGGGGGAGGATGCCAGGGCCGCTCAGAGTGGGGTTTGGTTGCCCATCCTGGATAGGAGCCAGAGGAGAGGGATGAAGTAGCACCTTGCTGGGCACAGACTAGGCCTGATGCTGACCCCTTACGAGGGCAGCAGGGCTGGGATATGATCAAAAGCGCATGAAAATAGAAACCACTGTCCCAAAATGGAAACCACTTACTGGGCCGAGGAGGCTAAATCTTCCCCAGCATGTGTGCATGAGGATAATCAAACTGCTCTGCTGTAAGAAAGTTGCCAACCACCAACTGGTAGACAGGAATGTTCGGAATAGTTGTACAGGTTTCTCACTGCAAAAAGCTGCCCAGCTGAGGAGCAAGTGGAGGCTAATATCCAGCCTATTCTTGAGTTGCCAGGTCTTAGGCTACATCTGCCTAGAGGTAGTGGCACTTTTTTCCTGGTTTGCAAAAAAGTGACTTATGGGCTAGCAGTCCTTTGGCAGCCTGGTATGTATATGAATGCATACAACAGGAAATGCATATGACTAGCCCAGGGATTGGGGTAAGGGCCCTGCAAGAAGGAACAGCCTGGGGTATCCTGGGCAGCTTTATTCACACCTCTGTCTGGGAGGGAGGGAAAAGGGAGAGAAGCTTTCCCGCCTCTAAGCACAGGGGATCTGTTGGAACACCACGTGCACGGATATGCTCCTGGGCATACACACAGGCTAGTCAGTGATTTCTGACCTGCTGCCAAGAATGCCCCCTGATGCTGGGGAACCAGGTGCCTGGTCCCAAGACCCCTCCCAGGGAGCAGACTGGAGGTTAGGCTAGAAGCCCACCCCAGGGGTAGAATACCTTTTGCATAGTTCCTGGGACACCTCTTCCCAGAAAATTCTGGAGGTCTGTGCCCAAAACTGGGGGTGTGTTGGACCCTTTGCAACCTTCCATTCCTGCCATCACCATGGAGACAAGCTTCCCATGGGTGTAACCTGACAGCCCCTTGCCTCAGCTCTTCCATGGAGTTAACCCTTTCTGGCCAGGGAGCATCTCTGACCCTTCTGGCACGGCTCACCTAAGAGAACATACCTCATACTCATGCGTGTGCAACCTGGATGAGCCAGAAAGTTAATACCACAAAGAGCAACAGCCTCTGACCAATGGGGAACAGAAGTCAGTAGGTAAATGTTCCCATCCTCTCTCCCATTCAAGGGATAAATTGTCCCTTGAGTGGATAGTCCTGAGGCATATACTACACAGCTCCTTGGAAGGTTCCAGCAGGATGGGAGCCCCTGTCATCCATAGAGGTGACCCCAATTCCAGGATGTACCCTCGTTTCAGCTTTCCTTCCTATTTCATTCTCCCCAACCCCTCTCTCTGTTCCTGGGATCTTTCCAAAATAAACTATCTGCCTGCAAGCTGAGCTAAGAAAAAAGGAAAGGGGAAGAATGCTCTTGCTTGATGCTCCTGTCCCTGTTTTCTCCTAGAAGGCAAATATAATAATAACAGTGGCTGTCACTTACACAGTCATTGCCTATGTGCCTTGCATCACTTAGTGTCTTCTTCCCAAAGTCCTGTGCAGTATAGGCTGTTGTTAACTCCCTTTTGCAGACAACAAGACTCAGGCTCAGAGAAGTCAAGTCACCAGGTCAAAGCCACACTGTGGCAGAGCAAGGATTAAGCTCAGCTCTGACTCCAAAGCCATGACCTTCACCATCCCTCTCTGCCTCCAGGTGAACACCAAACTGGCGCTATGGCAGGGCAAGGAACCTGCAGCCTGACCGTAGCAGCCCTGATTATCCTGCTCCTCCCCAGAAGTGAGTATGGCCAGGGATCCAGGTGCCGGGGGGACAGGGGAGTCACAGGGAGAGAGGTATAGCAGGTAGGGAAGGGACTCATTGGTCTGCACTGCCACACTGCTCCTGGGGGTCCCAGAGAATCAAGGCTGGGCCACCGATGTGGGGTAGCCAGCTCCCCCTCCATAAACCTCTGCCGGCAAACCACCACCCAAGCAGAATGGCAAAAGGGCCTGGGCTGGTCAGCCTGGAAAAGGCCAGGGGACCCAGGGCTCGTCTGCAAATCTCTGCCACACTTGTCAGAAGGAAGCTCTGGGTCCTCAGCAGCCTTTACAGGCAACAAAGGAGTCGGAGTGGGAGCCACAAGAAGGCAGGTTTCATCCCAGAATAAGAAAGCCCAGACAGAGCTCTCCAACTAGGGAAACTATCTTGAGAGGTGGAGAGCATCCTGTCTCTGGAGGTATGCAAGCTGAGGCCAGGATTGACAGGGATGCTGCATAGCAAGCAAGAGCAAACATTGTTTGATAGTCATATTTAGGCTTTGCAGGCCCCATACAGTGTCTGTTGCATGTTCTTATCTGTTTTCTGCTTTGTTTTTACTCTTTAAAAATGTAAAACCCATTCTTAGTTGGCAGGCTGTACAAAAACCAGGCCGTCCTAGGCCTGCTGCAGAGGATGCAATGTTAGGTGGAGTTCTGAAGTAAACAGTTTTGAGAGATTCCTTCCAGTTCGAAATTTGGAGTCAGTGAAGTGATAGGAGCCCCACAGTTAAAGTCAGGAACCTGCTCTATAATCCTGGGTAAATTCCTAGGACCTGAGCATCTTCCTCAGCAAAACAGGCCTCCAAACACATGACAGAGGAAAGAAGTCACGGTGGGCAAAGTGCAGTGCTTTCTTATTTGTTTATACAATAAATATTCACCAAGGGCCTACTGTATGCTAAGCTCTGGGAATACAGTAATGAGACCAACAGCCAAGGTCTCTGGCCTCACGGAACCTCTGGTCTAACCGGGGAGACACACAAGCAACTAATCACATGATTCTATAATTATGAAGGAAACTAAGAGCTTCGGGAAAGTTGAGGGCACTTGGCCTGGCCTGATTGATCAGGGCCTGGTCTCGTTGCCCCAGGACACTAAATGTTAATCAGGTGAGCAACATGAAGGTGGGCACTATTTTTCATCCCCATTCTACAGATGAGAAAAATCAAGGCACAGAAAGCCTCAGTAACCTGCCAGGTTCATATCATTAATAAGCAACACAACCAGGCTCTAAACCCAGCTGTGCTCTTATCCACCACACCACTAAAGTGTTGGAGGGCTGTGGTCCAGACGGGGTAACACAATCAGATTTGAATTCTCAGAGCTGTGGCTGTGGGGTTCTTATCACTGCAACCATTGCTTTCACCACTCTGCGGAGGGTGCCGTGGAGGGGCCTCATCTCTGCCTGGTGGTGTGCTGGTGCTGGCTTGCGAGACCTAAGTGTGAACATTTCCTCCCAAGTTCATGTTCAGTGATATCACACTGATAGCTTGAAAACCAGTCTTGGTGGAAATATTACTCCCAGAGAAAGCAGCCCATACTACCAGTCAGGATCTGACTTGCTCATACAGCCTATTGATAAACACTGACTGACAACATCCCTAGCTCTCTCACCCCTGAGAGCCCCTCACCATCCCGGGCGGGGCAAGGAGATAAGGGCCTTGAGTCTAGGAGTACAAAGGCCTAGCTTTATAGCTCAGCTCTCAGCTCTGCCAGGTAGAGGAGTGACTCATGGCCCATTCTCCCCTCCCCCAGGCCTGGAGGAGTGCGGGCGCATCAGCCTCCCAATCTCCACTGTCCACCTGGGGGACCCTGTCACAGCCTCCTGCACCATCAGCCCGAACTGCAGCCACCTGGACCCTGAGTCACAGATTCTGTGGAAACTGGGAACAAAGCTTCAACCCGAAAAGAGGCCACGACGTCTGGCGGATGGAGGGCAGGAATCCACCATCACCGTGCCCCACCTCGACAGCCCCCGGCTCCTTCTCTCCTGCTGCGTGCGCTGGGGCACCAGCCTGCAGATCCTAGACCAGGCCGAGGTGCAGGCTGGCTGTAAGTGCCCGCAGCCATCTGGCCACTCAGTCTCTGTGCCTTCCCACCATTGCTCGCAAGAGCTATTATCATTCACAGAGCTCTTGCTCAATAAACACATTACGGGCATGGCATCAGATAATCTTCCCTACCTGTGGATAGCGCTGTTTAACTCCATTTTGCAGACGAAGAAACTGAGGCTCAGGGAGAGTACGTGATTTGGTGAAGGTCACAAACTAAGGATGGGGCTGAGATTTCTATCAGGTGGTGCAGCTCCGAAGTCGGTAGGGTAACTGCTACTCCATGTGGCTGGCAAGTAAGCCCAGATACTCAGCCATTGGACGGTGTGCCCAGGGAGGACACGTGACCCGCTGAGTCTGCGCCTAGTTTCTCCCCATCACAATCTCAGCCTCCTACTCAAACCAAGAAGCAGGGACCTTCTGCCAAGCCAACACAGAAGAAAACCACTAAGACCACTTTCTTTGTTAAGAGTCCCTCATAGTAGGGGTGCATGGGTGGCTCAATCAGTTAAGCGCCTGCTCAGGTCATAATCCCAGAGTCCTGGGATTGAGTCCCATGTCCGGCTCCCTCCTCAGCGGGAGGCTGTTTCTCCCTCTGCCTGCTGTTCTCTCTCTCTGACAAATAAATAAATACAATCTTAAAAAAAAAAAAAGTCACTCATAGTAGAGCTAACACATACATAACACTCACCACGTACCAGGTATGGCCCTGAGCACTGTGTAAATGGTCATTCATCCCCCAAAACCCCAGGGGGTAAGCATATTACCATCACCCCCATTTCACAGATGAAGAAACTGAGGCACGGAGCAGTTAAGTGATTTCCAGATCATAACAGCTAATAAAAGGAAGAACCGGGATGAAATCCAGGTCTACACTGTCCCCGTTCAAGGGTGCAGAGCTGAGGGAGCAGGAGGTTCGATGGCGCTTGCCCCCCTCCAGGCCTACATTTGACTGCCCTCAAGGCTGCCCCTCCAGTGTCACCCAAAACGGAGACAAGTGATTAGACAAGGTGACCCCAGAGGGAACAACCCAGAGCACGGTAACAAAGCTGACTGGTTCCAATCGGAGCTTTCTGAATGGTCATACCCAGATCTCTCTCTCTCCACCCTACGTGCAGACCCTCCCGCCGCACCCCACAACCTGTCCTGCCTCCTGAACCTCACAACCTACAGCCTCGTCTGTCAGTGGGAGCCAGGACCCGACAACCACCTGTCCACCAACTTCACCCTCAAGAGCTTCAAGTAAGTAAGGGTCTCTATGCTAGCTCCGTCCTTTCAGGTCCTAGGGTGGAGCATGGGAGGGACTGTGGGATGAGGGGGCCACAGGCAAACACGGGAGGGAGCAGGGAGCCTGACTTTCTTCTTCTGCTAGACACCCAAGCCTGGCCTTTTGGCAGGACCCGGGGAGACTGTCGGACCCAAGAGGACTCTATCCTTGACTGTGTGCCTAACGATGGGCAGAACCACTGCTCCATCCCACGCAGACACCTGCAGTTGTACCAGAACATGGGCATCTGGGTACAGGCCGAGAACGCACTAGGGACACGCAAGTCCCCACAGCTGTGCCTCATTCCCATGGATGTCGGTGGGTGACACTGGGTCCGGCGGAGGGGAGAGGCCCCCACGATGGGCCAACCCAGAGAGCCACAGAGAGGAAATCACAGACAAGGAGATCCTGGAAGACCTAGAGAGAGAGGCAGACAAGAGACAGGGACAAGACGGAACGCAGGTGGGGACAGAGCTATAGAGAGGCAGACACCCAGTCACAAAAGAAACACGGAGGTGAGGAGACAGGCTCATTAATTCCTTCAGCAAGTTTCTTGAAGTGCCTACTGATGACTAGGCATTGCTCTAGGTATGGCTATCTAGGAGATAGGGCACTGAATGAAATATTGAAACTCCTGCCCTTGGAAAATTACATTCTAGGGGACAAGCTAAATAAAATAGAATGTCAGGCGACAAGAAGTGTGACAGGGTAGTTAAAACAGGGAAGGGAGTAGGGAAAGCTGGGGGTGGAGGACAACTGCCCTTTCAGAAAGGTGGTGAGGGGCAGCCTCACTGAGAAGGTGACATCTGAGATCCTTGAGGGAAATGAGGGAGCAGGCCACTGGATGTCTGGAGCAGGAGAGCTCTAGGCAGAGGGAACAAGTGCAAAGGCCCTGGGGCAAGAGGATGAAACAGAGACCTAGAAGGAGACAGACACATATACAGAGACATACCTGCAGAAACGTGATGACGTGGAGATGAAGAGACACAGAGAGACAGAGAAAAAAGAGACAGACTGACAGAGACCCCAGGGATGGAGACCCAGGGCCGAAAACAGAACAACAGGGAAAGAGAAAAGCAGGAGTGCGGCAGATCCCCTACGAGAGGGGGCAGGGAACATTTCTGACAACCCCCTCTCCTTGCAGTGAAGCTGGAGCCCCCCACACTGCGGGCCCTAGCCCCCAGCCCTGAGGTGGCCCCACCCCAGCCAGGCTGCCTGCTGTTGTGCTGGGAACCATGGAAGCCAAGCCTGTACATAGAACAGAAATGTGAGCTGCGCCACCGGCCACAGCTTGGAGAAGCCAGCTGGGTCCTGGTGAGACGGCGGGCAGCCTCAAGGGCCTCGGGTGGGGCTGGCCAAGGGGAGGGTAGCTGAGCTGGCCCTGAAGGGCAGAGGACCCAGGCTCAGAGCCACGGCTACCCCACCAGGTAGGCCCCCTGCTCTCCCAGACCCTCCAGTATGAGCTCTGCGGACTCCTCCCATCCACAGCCTACGCCCTGCAGATGCGCTGCACCCGCTGGCCCCTGCCTGGCCAATGGAGTGACTGGAGCCCCAGCCTGACGCTGACCACTGCACAACGGGGTAAGCAAGTGGGCAGAGAGTGGCCGGGAGCAGCTGTCAGGGCCAAGTCCAGCCCCCAGGGCCCTCCCTGACCCTCTCCCTCCACAGCCCCCATCGTCAGACTGGACACATGGTGGCGGCAGAGGCCATTGGACCCCAGGACGGCGGCCGTGCAGCTGTTCTGGAAGGTGACCCGTTCTGACATGCCTCCACCGCTGAGACTCCCTGCAACCCAGACAGATCCCTGGGGCCTGAGGCTCTGGACTCCAACCCCTTGGGGAGGCTTGGATGCATTTGTATGTGATTTTTGGGCACTTTGCATGTGCCTGGGAAGCTGGGTCGTGCCCTCCTGGAGAGCCTAGAACACAGAACTCACCTATGACAAAGAGCCAGTTCAGGGAATAGTTAAGTGCTAACCTGCTTCTTCCTTTCCTCCCTCCTAGGACCTGGCACAGGGCAAACAGGGGCAGAAGGAAGGGAGGGAAGAAGGCTGGCTCCCGGCCAGTGGGGCTCAGTTCCTATGACCCGTCCACCCCATCTAGAAGCCCTCTCCCACTCAAGATGAGCTGTGCAGCCCCCTTATCTTCTTCTTCCTGTGCCCACTGCAGCCAATGCCCTTGGACAAATACAGCGGGCAGATCCAAGGCTACCTGGTCAGAGCTCCAGACCAAGCTGAGGAAGTCCCACCCCTCTGCAACACCACGGAGCTAAGCTGCACCTTCCACTTGCCCTCGGAAGCCCGGGAGGTGGTCCTTGTGGCCTATAACACAGCCGGGACCTCTCATCCCACCCCAGTGGTCTTCCTGGAGAGCAGAGGTAAAGGGGGCTGTCAGCTAGGAGAGCGTGGTGGCTAAGCAAGTCCATTTGGAAGCTAGACCACCTAGGTTCACATCGAGTCCTGTTATTTGCTAACAGCATGACCGGGGCAAGTGATCCAACCTCCCCAGCCTCTGTTTACTCACCTAGCAAAGGGGGACGATGCGGTGCCTACCTTAAAGCATGGTTAGGAGGGTTACATGTGTTCAGACATGTGCCTGGCACCAAGTTACTGCTCACGTGTGACCTACTGTTACTGGTCATGTGTGAACTACTATTATTATCACGAGCCAAAACCAAGCTAAGCTGGCAATGGCACCACACACACACATGCTCACATGTGCTACACACCCATTCACTCACACACTCAGGAGCATGGACGCTCACAGACACACACTCCCATGGGCACGCACACTGAGCCCATGCTGCCCAGGAAAATGGGAAGAAAGCTCTATGCTTTTCCAGCTGAAACACAGTCCCTGAGTTAATTGCTCATTCTCAGGGCATCAGCCAACACCACCACCCCCACGGTCCCCCAAACATCAGTCTTCACCAGTGAGACTAGCAATGACAAGAGTAAAAATTCCAACTTCTTAGCCATGGAACTTTAGACAAGTTACTGAACCTGTCTCAGTTTTCTCCTTGATAAAATGGGGCCAGGGTGGTGGCTCCCTCACAGGACTCTTAGTGGACTCAGGAAATAAACACATAGCAAGGACCACAGCGACACATACCACGAACTACACGGCGTTACCATCAGGCACTCCTCTGCATGGGGCACTGTGCTAGGCTCATCCTATGCAGCAGCTCATGGGATCTGCACCAGAACCCTTGCAGATGAGCAGAGTGAGGTCTTGAGCTTGATGGATTCGAGGTCGCCCAGCTTGTAAGTAACAAAGCCAGGACTGGAACCCAGCCTTCTGGCTCTGGCACCTGCATTCTCTTCGCTCTGTCCTCTCTCCTCCTACTTTGTCTCCAGGCCCTCCCCTGACCAGACTCCACACCGTGGCTCGAGATCCCCACAGCCTCTGGGTGGGCTGGAAGCCTCCCAGCCCTCAGCCTCAGGGCTATGTGATTGAGTGGGGCCTGGGTCCCCCCAGCCCCAGCGGCAGCCATAAGAGCTGGAAGATGGAGCAGAACGGAAGCATTTCTGGAACCCTGCTGCAGGGTGAGGTGCAGGGGGAGGCAGGGCGGGGTCTGGGGGTGTGGCACGGCCCGGGGCAGACCTGAGAAGCAGGGAGGCAGTGCTAGTCTGACAGCAAGGGACAGCCTGAAGCACTTGAGAGAAGAGGACTCCCCAGTCTTTCTAGACTCTTTCCTGTCATCTCCTAGCCCCAAGACGTTCTTCTTCCAATCTATCCGGATTTTCTCTTTTCACAGCCCTGACCACACCATCTTTCTAACTTTCCCACTTTTCTGCCCTCACACCCATCAAATGATCCAAAGACGAGCTAGGAGAGGCTAGGTCTGCAGCATGAAGCCTGGGTTATCCGCAGCTGGAGATCTGAGGTAGCTCCCCTCATCACAGGGCCTACCCCATCTTCTCTCTACAGAGAACATCAGCCCCTTTCAGCTCTACGAGATCATTGTGACCCCCCTCTACCAGGACACTGTGGGACCCTCCCAGCACATCTACGCCTACTCCCAAGAGATGGGTATGTCAGCCACCTGACCCCTCCCAGAACCCTCTCAGTGCCTGCCTGGGCCCCAGCAATCAGGACAATGAGCGAACATTTCCTTCCTCCCCTACCTGTGGCCCAGAAGAGGATCTCTTCCAACCCCAAGATGACCCCTGGCTTACACTGGACCCCTGCAAGCGGTCAGAAGTCAGTGATGGAGTGACAGAAATTAGTGGGTTTGGCAGAATTCGGGAAGCAAGTCTGGCAAAAATCAACCCATTGCCCTGACAGAAATCAAGCGTCATGTGTTGCAGAAATTAGACAGGGGGCCTGGCATAAAGTCAGAGAGTGAGCGACAGAAGTCAGGGAGTCCATCAAAATCAAGCCTGGCAGAAATCAGTGGGCAGGACTTTGAAGTCAAAGAGAAGCAAGTTCAAATCCTGACTCAGCCACTTATTAGCAGGTGATGGAATTCAGTCTTGGCAACACGAGGCTTAAGGCATGAATCCCCTTGGACTCTCTTTTCTTACTCCCCACCACAGTGTCTCTCAGTTCTGGGGTCTGGGGAGCCACAGGATGTCCCACTTGGCTCTCCACTCTGCCCGGCTCCCCGGCAGCCCCTGCACCTCTCTCTTCCGGCAGCGCCCTCCCATGCCCCAGAGCTGCATCTAAAGCACATTGGCAAGACCTGGGCGCAGCTGGAGTGGGTGCCCCAGGCCCCCGAGCTGGGGAAGAGCCCTCTTACCCACTACACCATCTTCTGGACCAATGCTCAGGACCAGTCCTCCTGTGAGTCTATCCCCAGCACCCCAGAGCCCCAGGAGGTCTAGGGGTGGGAGGGGCACTTGGCAGCCCTGCAGGGAGCCTCAGCATCTGGGCCCAGGCTGACCATTCTCTTCTACTCCCAGCCGCTGTCCTGAATGCCTCCTCGCATGGCTTGGTCCTCCACGGCTTGGAACCCGCCAGTTTGTACCATGTCCATCTCATGGCTACCAGCAAGGCCGGGGCCACCAACAGTACAAGCCTTACCCTGATGACCTTGGCCCTAGGTAAGGGGAGAAGGGGATCGGCCAGACAACACTGTTGCGAAGGTTCCTCACCCAACAGATCTCTCATTTTGAGGCCTTGCCTGGATCCACTGGTCTGAGGGAGGAGGCCCTATCCTGCCCTCAGAGCTCAGTCTGCACTCTAACCTCTTGTGGATTTCCCCTCACCCCAGAGGAGTCTGAGCTTCATGTCCTCCTGGGCCTGTTTGGCTTCCTACTCTTGTTCACCTGCCTCTGTGGGGCTGCCCGGTTCTGCTGCAGACCCAGGTAAGTCCTTTCAAGAGACCTGACACCACAGGGGACTATGGGCTGGAGTGGGCCAGTCCAAGTCCCTCCTCGCCTTCACAGGCCTCAGAGCCCATGTCTGGATCGGGCCCTGCACCAACTCCTCTCTGCCCAAGGGGCCTCAGCTGCTGGGATTGGGTGGGAGAAAGAATGGAAAGATGGGAGGGCATGGCTGAACCAGCCTTCACCTGCCCTCTTCTGCAGCAGGAAGAATCCCCTCTGGCCAAGTGTCCCAGACCCAGCCCACAGCAGCCTGGGCTCCTGGGTACCTACCATCACAGTGGAGGTGAGAACCCCCAAGGGAGAGGGAAGTGGGGTGGGGCGGTGCTCGGCCAGGCTCAGAGTGAAAGGATACTCCTCCGAGGGTGAGGACTCAGGCCTTCCCATCCCTTCCTGGCAAGGTACCCTCCCTCTGGAGGAAAGCAGATCTGAGTTCAAATCCCAGCTCTACCCATTTCAAAGCCTCGGCCACCTCACTGTGAAATGGGACATATCTCACATAGAATCGTGGGGACATTCACCAAGCTAAGTCTGAAGCACATAGCACATGTCAGGAAAGTATGAGGGGCTCTGCAAGTGTCATCCTTTGGGCTCCAGCAAACAGCAGCGGGAATAGTCCCACAACTGTCCCAGTGAAGGAAGGGGCGGTGGTTGGGGTGAACATCTGAGATGAATCACGCTCTCACCCCACATCCTTGTGTCCAGGAGACCTTCCAGCTGCCCCGCCTCCGGGACCCCGGCATGACACCCATCACCAAGATCACGGTGCTGGAGGAAGAAGAGAAGAAGCCAGGACCCTGGGAGTCCAATGACAGCTCAGGGACCTGTGGCCTCCCCACCCTGGTCCAGGCCTATGTGCTCCAGGGGGACCCAAGAGCACCTTCCACCCAGCCCCAGCCCCCGTCTATCACCAGTGACCAGGTCCTTTACGGAAAAGTGCTGGGCAGCCCCACAGGTCCAGGTCCAGGGCACTACCTCCGCTGTGACTCTACTCAGCCCCTCTTAGGGGGCCTTAGTCCCAGCCCCAAGTTTTATGAGAACCTCTGGTTCCAGAGCAGCCCCTTGGAGACCCCAGAGCCCCTTGTCTCAAACCAGGAGGATGATTGTGTCTTCGGGCCACTGCTTGACTTCCCCCTCCTGCAAGGGCTCCAGGTCCATGGGGTGGAGGGGTTGGGGGGCATCTAGCACTTCCTGGGGCCCCCACCTGGGCCTACCTCTTGAAAGGCCTAGGCAATCCAGAGGAGTGGAAAGTGTCAGTAAGCCCATCACAAAAAAAGCACCTAGCCCCAGAAAGGCAGAAATGCTACCAGGATCTCCCTATCTCTGGTCCCCAGCACCCTTCCTCTATCTCCCCTAGGCCCATTGGGCCTCTCACTTTAGTGGCCAGAGAATGTTTCGTCCAACCCTGCCCACTAGCCCCTTGTGCTTATTTGCTATAATTTCAGTCTCTTAAACTGGTTTGGTTTGGTTTTGAGAAACTCGTGAGTATGCCTGCATCTTTGTTTCTTTTCTTTTCAGGGCCTAGTAGTAATGGGAGTACTTATCAGAAGTATTCATCGGTGTATTCCTTCCTTTGCCCATTCATTCCATCAGCCCTCACCTAGCATGTAGGCCTTGTGCTGGAAGCAGGGATTCAAAAATGATTTGGCCCAGTCTACCCTCAAAGGGCTCCCATTCTAGTGGCAGAGACTTGAAGACAATTGGGCACAGCGGCCGGGTTGAGGGGAGCCACAAAGAGCTATAGGACATGGGGATAGACCTCAGAAAAGACTAACCCCTGTTGGAGAAATGTAATTAAAAACAAAATCTACAGGGGTGCCTGGCTGCCTCAGTGGTGGAGCGTGCAACTCTCAATCTCAGGGTTGTGAGTTTGAGCCCCATGTTTGGTGTTGAGATCGCTTAAAAAATAAAATAGTAAAAAACACAAGCTCTCCTGCCAACCTCGAAAACCACTCCAGGAGGGCAGAAGAGGACAAGATCAGTTTTATTACTGATGAACGTTAAACTACAATGTGCTACACATTACCAGCAATCCCCTAAAGAGCTTGAAAAGACAGAAAGAATTCTCACCCTTGTATAGATAGCCAAGTGGATTCAGGTGCACGGCACCATGTGTCACACAGGGTTCATCCTAAATTCACCTGGTAAATGCAATAGTCACCCGTGTTTGCTAATTGCCTTTATCCCACAGAAAACAAAATTTCTCTTATATTTATGAAAAGAGGCAGGTTGGCAACTTAGAGCCAGGCAGAAACCAGGGGATAGAGGCACTGTCTTCCTTAATGATTACATTTCAAGAGATGACACCTAGATCCTTGAGAACATTCCTGTGCTGTAAAATTGGCAAGAGGCTTATTTAGTTTTCAAAAGATTTACATAGGTCTCAAAAGGACAGAGAAAGAATTCACAATTACAACTCTTCAAAAGTCAGTGCTTTAAGAAAAGTGAGAGGGAAGGGCACCTGAATGGCTCAGTGGGTTAAAGCCTCTACCTTCAGCCCAATGTCAGGGTCCTGGGATCGAGACCTGCATCGGGCTCTCTGCTCAGCAGAGAGCCTGCTTCCTCCCCTCTCTCTGCCTACTTGTGATATCTCTCTCTGTCAAATAAATAAATAAAACCTTTTAAGAAAAGTGAGGGGGAGAAGAGCTTTTTCCTTTTTTGCACCAAGGGAGAATTAAAATGTTATTTTTATGTCATTAAAAATTTGTTCCTGCTTTTAATTTGTAGTTGTTTTTACACCCCTCATTTCACAAATATTATCACATCAAATACTTATTGAATGCCTACTATATTTCACACAGGTCCCTTGCACGCTAGGGCCTCAGTTAATACTCCAACAACCTAAAAAGTTGATACCATTCCCGTATCATGAATGAGTACCCCATGGCCCAGAAAGGTGGGGTGGTTTGCCTACAAGATCACAGTGAGTAAACAGCTGAGCTTCAATTCCAGCCCATGGCTGTCCTATTCCAAAATCAGCGACCTTCATCACGAGGCTTACAAGGCTGCCGGAGAGGAGGCTGAATGAAACCCAGTAGCTCTCACGGGGCCTCATCCTGGAATGGATGAGAGAGGAGGTAGAAAGAGTAGGTTGGGGAAGAAGGCTAAGGCAGGCCCTAAGAAAACCTCCAAAAGGAACAGAGTGAGATTAAGGGCGGGATGCCTGCCCAGGGAAAAAAAAAAGGCATCTTGGAATTTATACAACACCGCACACCACTGACCAGGTCCGCAACCACAAAGCCTCCTGCCCAGCGCTGCTGCTAACCAGACCTCTCTCCTGGACCCAACCCCGTCGCACCCCGAGACTTGCCTTTCTAATCCATTCTCTCGGTCCTCATCCGCTCCGGTCTCGCAACTGCACTCCATTGGTCGAGCCTGAGCCAGCATGGCGGCGCCCATGTAAGCCGGTCCGTGCCGCGAAAGGGACGGTGGCGGTGGCGGTGGCGCCGGCCCCGCGGGGTCACGAGTCACGATGCTGAGGACGGCGTGGAGGGCGCTGAGGTCGCTCCGGACCCAGGCAGTGGCCCAGGCCCCACTCCTTGGGCTGCTGGACGGAGCGTGTGCCAGGCCTCCCTCCCGCCAGTGGGCTCTTCCCGGTCCTCGAGGTGAGGCGCTGAGAAGGGCAAAGCGAGGAGGGAGGTGGAGTTGAACGGAGATGAAGGATACGGGGGACGAGGATAGGGGAGAAGAGCAGCTGTAGGATGAGGGAGAAAGGCCGGTGGGCGAGGAAGAAGTGAGACGAGGTGGGAGAGGCGTGGGGCAGCGGGGTGCGGAAGAAATGGGGCGGCTGTTAGGCGCTGAGGCGCAAAGACCATGTGGGGGCCACAGAAGGGGATGGAGGCTGGGCTAGTTAAGGAGATGGGCCTCAGCTCTCTCTCTTCTGCGTAGGTGTCATCCTCCCGGCCGTTCGCGGATATGCCACCCAGAAACCAGGTAGGAGCTCTCGGGTGGGACCTCGGCAGAGAGGGACTGCCTGGAGGGGTGCCGACTGGTCAAAGGGGCGGAGGTAGCTAGTTAGAACCACTTGATGGGGTGGGCAAACGCGTAGGCCAGAGATCCTGAGCCGAAGACCCCCATGTCCGCCTTGCCACCGTGCTGTGGCCTGAACCCTGGAGCGGGGGGGCGGGGGGTGAGGGGGAGGCGGGAGCGGGAGCTTGCGGATCAGGTTTGAGAATGAGCTAGGCCGAGGGGAGGCGTGTTGGCATTACCCAGGCCTACCTAGATATAGTAGATGCTTTGAGTCTGCCCTTCTGGGGTTGAGGGCTTGGTTTCCCATTCCAAGGCAGTCTGCATAGTGGGAAGATCTCTCCTCCTAGGTAAATGATATTAGGCATGTTACTTCCTCTCCCTCCGAATCTCATTCTAAAACGATGGTAAAAGTTCTCTACTTGAAAGGATTGTTGTTAGGGTTCAGTGCTAGCAGGTGAAGAGAGTGTTCTTCACATTAGGTGCAAAACATGTATATATTAGCATTTATTGCTGTGATTTGTACAGCGGCAGAGCAGGGTCCGACTGGGGAGGACCAGTTGATCTCCCTCCTGCCTCTCCCTCACCTCCCAGGGAATATGACACGGACATGGCTGAGGGTTTCCTATATGTGGTCTTTGGTGCTTACTGTGTCCTAAAGCTTGGGGTCCTTCCTCAATGTCCTTACTTCATTCATGCTGTCAGCAAGCAAGTGTTTGTTGAGTGTCTGTTTTACATGAGCCCATGGACCAGACCAAGGGATTCGAAGAGAGTCACACTCAGGCTGTCCACAAAACGACCCATCCTGGTGGGGAATCTAAAATGTACGAGAGAGAAAGACACAATATGGGACCTTAGGAAAGGTCAGCTACTCCCAGTGTGAAATATCAAGACAGTTACCTGCAGGGTTTGCAAAGGAGAGGCTGAGCCCAGAGATCTCTAGTGCCTTGCTTGAGGCCCTGGGTGTCTGTGACAGAGTTAGTGAGAAAGCCAGGACAGGGAGGATGGGCAGTGAGAGTTGACTCTGGGTGTTTTCTGTCCCTACACTTGACAGTCCAGCCCCGCCAAGAAGATGACCCGCCCCCTTCCACGCTGCTCAAAGACTACCAGAACATTCCTGGGATTGAGAAGTAAGCAGAAAGAAATCTCTTTGATGAAGCAGGGGGCCCTAAGAGGATTGGGGAGGAGAGAGGGAAGATAGTGTCTTGAAGGCCTGGCCCACTGTATCTGAAGCTTGATGATAGAATCAGGCAGAGAACTACTGAAGCCCAGGCTTGATCAGGGGCAGCAGGGGCAGAATGGAGTTTATGGAGCTCAACTGCTTGCCTTTTTTTCTACTGTGGTTCAGATAGAAGGAGGCAACACGCCTCATGGGTCTTTGTGAGATCTCTCATCTCTTGATCCTCACAAAAGCCCTGTGAGGGAAGTAGTGTCCCCATTTTATAGATTACTAATGTCTGCCCAATGTCATACAGCTCCTGGGGAGCAGGGCTGAAAGACACCAAAGCCAGGATCCTTCTGCCCAGCCCCTGCCCTATACAGCTAGAGCTGGACTGTCCCTTCCACTACTATACCATGTGACAGGAGAAAAAAACAATGATTATAGAATCGAAATGCCTCAAAACAGACTGAACCATATTCTAGCTGAAATGAAAATCCTCCCTTGCCCTCCCTGTGAGAAGCTTGGAACACTCAAGCTGACAGCCCCAATTGTAGGCAGTTATCACATCACTCCATGTTCTCAGCACAGCAGAGCAGATTCCTGCTGACTTTTAATCCCTGAGAAATGGCGCCCCACTTCCACAGACACCTTTGTTATAAAAGTAATTTTCATTCTTTTCAAACTAAAACAGAAACAGCATTGATTCCCTTTTTCCCTCTCCTCCACACCTGTCTCTCGTTGCTATGCTTTTCCCACAGGTTTGACGATGTTGTGAGAAGACTCTTGTCTTTAGAAATGGCAAACCAGGTAAGTGGCCTGTGCCCAACCTCAGCCTCTCCCAGTTCTCCTCTGGGACTTTCTCCTACCATGGTAACACCTCCATGCCATGGCTTCTCAACTCACAGCATTTATCCTACTGCATCTATCCTACTGGGTCCACTTGTCTATCCCCCAGACCAGGCATCTCCAGCGCAGGGATGGTCTTGTTCTCTCACTGTATCCCTAGCACCCAGCACCCCACGTGCAACTGAGTAAGTACTCAGGAATGATCTAATGCCTGAATGAATGAGCACAGTTTGGGCACCCTCATCTAACAAGCTGTATCACCTGTCACTGGCCTTGGGCTTACCTAGATGTGAATAGCCGGGTGCGGACCGAAGGCCATGCCCTGTGAACAGGTGCTGAGCTTTGTGGCCTAGTTTCTATGACTGCAACCAGGGCCTTCGAAGTATGAAGGCTAGCTCTAGGGGGTGGCAGACCTCACAGATTCTCTTTCTCTATCTTCAACAGAAGGAGAAGCTAAAAATCAAGCAACAGCAGTTGATGAACAAGATTGTGGCAAACCCTGAGGACACCAGCTCCCTGGAGGCTCGAAGTTGGTCAGGGGTCCCTGGGGGAGTGGGAGTGCGGGGGGGTCTGCTAGGTAGCACTTGATCCAGGGCCCTTGTCTACAAGGGCACCAGGTATTAGATGTGGCTTGATGAAGCGAGAGACAAGAAGGACCCAGGGCAATGAAAACTGGACACTATGATATGGGAGTCAGCTTCCAGGTCCCTCCTCACACCTCTCTTGTGAGCTCAGGCAAGTCTCAGGAGCCAAAGCTTGTCTCTTTGTCTCTCTCTACTCTGGAGCTAAGGTGTATGAAGGGCCAGGTGGTCAGAGCCTAGGTTCCACCTCACTCAACAATGCTGCCAAAACTCACTGTGTATACGGACGGACCTGTGTAGTGACAGCGTCTCCTTGGGGCCACCTTCCACTTTGTCTTTGCCCCCGTCTTTGCAGTACAGGCAGGAATCAAACAAGAGGCTACCTAAGGAAGGATACTGTGGGGCTTTAGGAGAGAAGTGGAAGCTGGTAATTCTAAAAACTCGTGAGTGAAAACAGAGTTAAGGGTGGCAGCTGGAAGGGGAGAGGCAAGTAGACCCTTGACAGCTCTTTTTTTTTTTTTTAAGATCTTATTTATTTATTTGACAGAAACAGCTTGAGAGGGAACACAAGCAGGGGGAGTGAGAGAGGGAGAAGCAGGCTTCCCGCCAAGCAGGGAGCCAGATGTGGGGCTTGATCCCAGGACTCCGGGATCATGACCTGAGCCGAAGGCAACCGCTTAACCACTGAGCCACCCAGGCAGTCCTGGCCCTTGACAGTTCTGGAACCTAATCTTCCTGCATTGGCTAGGACATCCAGCACAGTGTTGAACCACTAAGAATGAGAGCTTGTATCATAGACTAATTCCTGAACTTAATAAGAGTGCTCGGAAGTTTTGCCATTAAGAATGCTATTTGCTGTGTTCTGGGGAGGATACCTTTAAAAGATTAAAGACCGTTCCTTGCTTTCTGAAAGAAAGATAATCCAAAGTCTTTTGAGAGCTTGAAATTCAGAGTGTATTGGGGATTGTAGAGAGCTACACCAGAGCATTGGGGATTCTTATCCTGTGAGGTCTTAAAACATAACCCGGACCTGGGCCCTTCCTTGCTCTGTGCCAGCTCTCAGCCTCTGTGGTTTGTGGTTTCAGTTGTCGCCTTGACTGTGAAGATCCGCAGTTATGAAGAGCACATGCAGAAACATCGAAAGGTAAACCTGGGGCATGGCTCATGGCTAAGCACCAGCAGTGTCTGAGAGGTCAAGGGCTCTGGGCCCAGGGAGGCAACTGGAGAAGCCAAGTGGCCACAGCACCAGGGTGCCCACCCCTCAGCTGCAGTGGGGAAAACATTTCCCTCCTGCCTCCAGTGGGAAGTGGGAGCCTTGCAGGGCTTCACTGAGCGTGACCCATGGTCAAGAACACAAACTTCACGACACAGTCGCAGTGTCTGGCACATAGTAGGTGCTCGGTAAATATTTCTTGAATGTTCTTGGACTTGGTTCAAATTCTCAGCTTTGCTATTTCTGCTGACCACATGTGTGACTTTGGGGAGGTTACTTTGTGTGCCCAAGCCTCAGTTTTCCTGTCTGTAAAGTGAGGATCATAGTAGTACTCGCCGACAGGATTTGCAATTACTACGTGACATAATAAAGCATCAGCATGATCTAGGCCTTCTGCTGAGTACCTCAGATACATCAGCTCATTTAATGCTTATGACTATCCTTCTATTCCATTTTACCTAGGAATGACCCAGGCATGGGGTGCTTAGCTTCTCCTCAAGGCACAGTGCTGGGAAATGATGTGCTAGGGCTTGAAACTAGGTGGTCTTTCTCCAGGGCCTATACCCTTAACCACATGCCACATCCCAGCACAGCACAGGGCACAGAGTTGCTGTAATTAGGCACTGCAGGTATTTTTAACAAACTCACCATTGTAAATCCAGACATCCCACCACCATGCAGGGGTAGCACCTCTGGTCCCTGGAGCTGGTTGAGCCTGCTCTTTGGAGATGAGATTTTTGCTCATTCGAAGTGTGGAACAGCAGCCCTACTGCAGAGATCCCTCACCGAGGAAACCCAAGGAGGCCTTCTCTTCTCTCCACCCCAGCTGACAATTGGCCGAGGGGAGGCTGAGCAGGGGGTGGTAGGGGAAAGAGCATGAGATTTGGAGTGAGACCCATAGGCACAGATTCAATACCTGACCTCACACAAGGTCCCTGCCCCGCACAGTTCTAGGACCTTCTGTGAATCAGGTGACATCTTTGAGCCTTTTTCCCCCCATCTATAAAATGGGAATAACAATGACAATACCTCCCACAGAATTATACTAATATTTGCATCAGATTGTCAGGAGGATTCAGTGAGATGATAAGATGACCGTCCTTTGTTACTGTAAAGTGGCACACCACTTACTTATATAATACTAAAGGTAATACGCCACCTCTCTCACAGGACAAAACCCACAAGCGCTATCTGCTGATGAGCATCGACCAGAGGAAAAAGATGCTCAAAAACCTCCGTAAAACCAACTACAGTGTCTTTGAGAAGACGTGCAAGGAGCTGGGGATTGAGTACACTCTTCCCTCTCTGTACCACCGGAAAGGCCACCGACGCTGGGCAGCCAAGAAGGCACTGTGCATTCGGGTATGTGTCAGAATTGCTGCTTTGGTTGGCCCCACTCTGGGACTGTGGTGGAGACAGCAGCAGGGAGGGTTGACCGTTCCCACTTGAGGCGAGGAACTGGCCCCAAGTCCCTGAGGAGGCTCACAGGCCATCACTCCCATAGAGAAAGGCTGGCGTGCCCATCCAGGGAGGTCTGTTCCTGCCCCACCTGCATGGATGCCTGAGGTTTTGCATAGGATTACAGTCTCTTCTGCTCCCTTCCATCCCCAGGTCTTCCAGGAGGTTCAGAAGCTCAAGAAGCAAAAACGGGCCTTAAAAGCTAAAGCAGCAGCAGCCCAGAAACAAGGCCAAAAGAACCCAGAGAGCCCTTCCAAAGCTGGACCAGAGGCAATCAAAGAAAACCAATAAATTTTATTAGAATTGTGTCTTTCTGCCTTAAAGGATAATAGGAGAGAAGGTAGGGCTCTGTGTGGCCTTAGGCGGAGGAAGAATTCATTCTTTCCTTTAGCTCTGCGATCCCAGTCTTGTCGGAGGTAGAGCCTCTGCCCTCATACACCAGAGGACACATTCTCACAACACACGTCACACCCACTCACATAAACAGCACCATGTGGTCCAGGTGACGTTGCTATGGAAGTGAGGCTGAACGCCGTGCTGCACCAAGGAAGCATGGCCGGCTGGCTGCTGGGAGAGGCCCGGTGCCTTCGGGACTGGGCCCCAAAGGACGAGTGGAAGTTTATCGGCTAGAAATGGGGTGGGAAAATATCCTGGGCCGAAGGCATGGCAAGTGCAAAGGCAAGGAAGTCAGCAGGCGTGTGCCGTGTTCAGGGAGCAGTGGGAACAAGAAAGTTTGATGGGTAAGCTGAACCTGGGCGGTGAGAGGCTTGATATACTGGCTGCCCTCTAGGGAGCAGGGAGACAGTTAAGGTTTTAAACTGAAGGGGTGATGACAGCACCAAGTTTGTTCTAGATGTTAAGCAGCAGCAGTGTGGAGGTTAGATGGGAGAGGGAGACATCAGAGCCATTTATTGTTTTGGGCTCCGGAGTACTGGTGCTCAGATTGAGAATCTGATAAAAGCTACAACTCCTATCCCTAAGAAACTGCAAATGCAAAACATTCTTTATAAATTCTGGGGAGTTATGGATACTCCTTTTCCTACAAAACTCATCCATTCACACCAAGTGAAATGTCAAGGCCTTGATGTCAGTATGCTTGGCATGTCTGGAGAACCCCCAAGGAAAACAGTGTGTCTAAAACTGAGTGAACAAAAGAGTAGGGGGTGATGAGGTCAGAAGGGAGAGCAGACACCAGATAATACAGAGTTTTCTGGGTGTATTAGTCTTCTCAGGATGCTATTAAAAGCCATAAACTGGCTTAAGCAACAGAAACTTACTTTCTCAAAGTTCTGGAAGCTAGGAAGTCCAACACCTAGGTGCTGGTCAGTTTGCTTTCTGGTGAGGAATCTTCCTGGCTTACAGACAGCTGCTTTCTACATTTTCACATGCAAGGGGAGAAAAAAGATCTCTTCCTCTTATAAGGGCACTAATCCCATTGTGAGGACCCTGCCTTCATGACCTCATCTAATTCATTACTTCCTAAAGGCCCCACCTCCAAATACCATCATGTTGGGGCTTAGAGCTTTGATATATGAATTTGGGGAGGTATACAAACATTCAGTCCACAACAGTGGAGAAAAGACTCAATCCTGAGAAGGAAAGCCAAAATGGGAGACGGTGTGTTACAGTGACGTCCGAAAAACAGCTGGAAACTTAGATCCAGGATTGCAGTGAAGCCTAAGATAGAGACAGGCTTAGGGGTTAGGTTTAGATGGTGATTGAAAGCATGGATGTGAGTAAAATTGTCCAGGGAGGGAATGTAAACAAAGGGCCACAGGAAGGGGAGGATGCTGTCAGGGCAAAACTAGACCCAGGAGCAGCTGAGGGTTCCGGGAGGCAGGGGGGTGAAGTGAGGGTAAAATAGAGCCTGGTTTCCTCAGAATCAGAACTGAGATGAGAGGCTCAGAACTGCAAACTTGGTGTTCAGATGTCACCTCCAGGAACAGTAGAGAAGGCCCTTTATGGGGTGGGACTTTGAGTCGGACACACCTACATGGAGATCCTGCACTGGGGGACCAGGTGCCATCATTTAGGAGAACCAGTGGAGAAGGTGAGAAAAGGGACACCATGAAGCAGACCCTACAGGAATGGCATCGTGGTAAGTTCTGCCTAAGGGACAATAGCTCATCCTGAGAACCACCTTCCTCACCCATCCACCCCATATCGGCATGATCATCCTCATTTTACCATGTGAGAACTGAGGTTCAGAGGTTAGGTAACTTGTCCAAGTTTACACACCTGGTTAGAGACAGGTCTAGGAATTAAGGCCACGTTTGTCTTTACTCCAAGCCTGTGTTCCGTTCATTATACCACACTGCCTAGGGGCAAAAAATGATCTGAGTTACTATGGGAGGATTCAATGCTATAGCATACTAAAATGCCTTTAGCAATCAGGCATGTTAACGTATCATGGCCAGGTATAAGTGATGCTAAGCTGCTTAATACATTCCTACCCTAGTTATTGTCCCTTTTAAAAGTGCCGAGACCAGGCAAAATCAAATCAAAGCCTTGGACTGCCAGCTTTCAACTACTGTATAGTAGCTAATGCTGAGATGTTAGCTAAGGAGGGAAAAGGTCTCCGTGGCAAAGCAGTTTCAGCGGGATGGAGAAAGCTGAATCCTAGCTACAGTGAATTAGGGAGTGAAGATGTTAAGGAAATACAGACTGAATGGAGACTACACAAAAACTTGGCTGGGAAGGAAAGGGGACCACAGAAGGTGTGGGAACAACTTGAGCTTGGCAAACATCGGGGCAAAACTGCAGTAGTGGGTGTGCTTAGGAGGAAGAGGTGATGTTCCGTTGAGGAGCAAAGCTGATGAGGTGGATGAGTTCAGCTAGATGAGGGAGCAATAAGGAAGTGCAGAAGATGTCATAGAGTTGGAGGGGTGCCTGGGTGGCTCAGTCTGCTAAGGGTTCAACTCTTTTTTTAAAGATTTTATTTATTTATTTGACAGAGAGAGAGAAAGATCACAAGCAGGCAGAAAGAGAGAGAGAGAGGAAGCAGGCTCCCCACTGAGCAGAAAGCCTGATGTGAGCCTTGATCCCAGGACGTTGTGATCATGACCTGAGCCGAAGGCAGAGGCTTTAACCCACTAAGCCACCCAGGCGCCCAAATCTCAGCAGTTTTTAAATGAACCAAGGAAGACAAGTGTTCAACTCTTGATCTCTTTTTTTTTTTTTAATATTTTATTTATTTGACAGAGAGAAACACAGCCAGAGAGGGAACACAAGCAGGGGGAGTGAGAGAGGGAGAAGGCTTCCCGCAAAGCAGGGAGCCCGATGTGGGATTCGATCCTGGGTCTCCAGGATCATGACCTGAGCTGAAGGCAGTCGCTTAATCAACTGAGCCACCCAGGAGCCCCATCAACTCTTGATCTCAGCTCAGGTCTTGATCTCAAGGGTGTGAGTTCAGGCTGCGTGTTGGACTCCACACTGGACATGGAGTCTATATTTAAAAATAATAAATAGAAAGGTAGTTGGGAGTCTCAGTGGAGAGTCTTGAATGCCATGTTGAGGCATTTAAACTGTGATCTGGCAAACAGTTGGAAGCCGCTGGCGGTATACCTCCTAGTGACAGTGGCAACTACTGAAATTTAGCCTAGCAGTCACTGCCAGTGGTGGAGAGAAATGGGCAGTAACATGAAGGAACATACTAATGCAGGTAGAAAAAGAAATGAAGAGATAAATGTGAGAACGATGTTGGAGAGAAAAGCGTAAGTAGTGACTGATAACTAGGAGGACCTAGATTTCAAGCCTGAATGTCTGGAGGAAAAGATGTTTCCTAGGTTTTATAAGTATTGAAATTTACAGAAATGGTTGCTCATCAAAATAAAAATGTGCAGCAGATAATAGAGGTCGTGGTGCTGGAGCTCAAGGTGGGGGCGAAGTACAGGGTCGACGCCCTCAGAGTAGACAAGTAGGTGGGAGGCCTGCTCAACAATGTGAGAGCTTCAGAGAAGCCCCAGCACGCGTCTTTCCAAAGCAGGACAGAGAAGAGGCCTTGTTTGCTCTGCTACAAGTAGCTTTTAGGAAGGAAACACAAACCCAAGAGCTTCCGGCCCTTCCCCCATTAAAAAGAAAAGTCCGTTATCATTTATTGCGTGCCTTCACGGCATTTTGCATATTTCATGGATTCCCCTCGGCACCTATGAGAGGTGGGTCACCCCTCCACGTTCCGTGCAGGGGAAGGTCGGCCTCAAACACCTGCCCAGAGTCGCATAGGTACGAAAGGGCGGAGCCGGCATTCCACTCCTGGTCCCGCCGCCCCGAGCACGCTCAGAAGTTCTGCTCGGGCCTTCCTCGTTCTCGGGCGGAGGAGGGCGGGTCGTGCGAACAAGCGGGGACAGGCCCTCTCCCCGACACCCGCGCGGGTAGGAAAACCACCCCTAGAGCCAGGGACGCAAGAGACCACGGAAGCCGCTGCCTCAAGCCCAATTAGCGTCCGCCCCGGGGGCCTCCCAACAAACGGGCCGCTGATTGGCTTCTTCTGCCAGCCACCGCGTTGCCCTGGCAACCAGGCGACCGGACGCAGAGGCCGGGCGTCCGGACGCAGAGGCGGGGCATCCAGGCCTCCGGCTACTCAGCCCCGTGGCCCTTCGCCTCCTCCGCCGGCATCTGGCAGCATGTCGGTGCGGACACTACCTCTGCTCTTCTTGAACTTGGGCGGAGAGATGCTTTACATCCTGGACCAGCGGCTGCGGGCCCAGAACATCCCGGCAGACAAGGCGCGCAAAGGTGAGAGGCGCCCGGCGGGTACAGCCAGCCCCACACGCCGCAGCCCGACCCCTCTCTGCCGCGGCGCGCACAGCCAGACTTCCACAGCCAGGCCCCCCCGCAGACTGACCCACACCCCTGCACCCCGCGCTCCTGTAGCCAGAGACCTTTCTCAGAACGCCACAGCGCTTTCCGCTTAGGGCCCCTCAGGAGTCAAATTCCCCAAAAGATTTTTTTCACATCAGAAGGATTTAATACCCACGCTAGGGTATGTTATCAGGAGACCTGACACACACACACACACACACACACACACACCCCATTTCCTCGTCCCTTCAAACTGGAGAGATGATTTCCCTATCTCCCCACCACCTGGTGAAACACTGTGCTAGTCCAAGCATCCTCTTCCTCCCAACCCCACCCCAACAGGTGCTGATTCTCCTGTCCTCTGTGTGCTCTCCTCCATGAGCTGGAGGCCAGTCTTGCTAATTTCAGAAGCTATGTCTAGAAAGGTGGGGTTCTGAAATAACATGAATAAGAAAACATAAGAAAGTTATGTTATTCCCTTTACAATTATTGGAAGAGAAGGCAGTTCTGGAAGTAATTATATGAGAGTTTCTAAAAATGCAAAATCTGTCACCCATATACGCCACATCTAATCTCCAGAGAAATGACCACCCAGGACTTTCTGCCACCATTATCTTCTTTTCCTCCTTTCTCAACCAACGACTGCTTTCACCAAATTTCCTGGGATTAAGTACGGAAGAAATAGATATTTCAAGGTAGAGAAAGACAAGTTGGTATAAGGGTAACTGACATGACCCCAGATTAAAAACTTATTCTTTCCAGATATCTGTATGCTCAACCAATGTTAAATGTACATATTCCGATGTTAAGCATACATATTCAGATGTTCACTACTGTGTGCCATTGAGTCCAAGTCCATGCACAGAGATAAAAAGAACTCCCTATCGCATACCCCCTCCATTCATTCTGCACACTGCTGCCCAGGAGCTTTCTAAAATGCAAATCTGTCCATAATCCCCGCTACTTAAAACCCTTTCTCAGCTTTCACTGATATTTGGATGGAGACCAAGTCCCTGGCCGAACATCTCATGGCCCCTGCTGACCTGATCGCTCTGACCTCTGCAGTCCCACGATCACCACTGCCTGCCTCCTACTTTAATACTAAACTGCTTGAAGGTGTACATTTAAAACGTGTTCATTCACATTTCCGTGCTAATAATTCCCATTCTACCCCAAAGCTCCCATTTCTATGCTAATGGTTCCTCGTCCATACTGCATTATTTGGCTTGCAAATCAGCTCTTTCAGGAAGCCTCCCACCCCAGGAAAAAGTCAGAAAATATTCCCATAGCACCCCATGCATGCCTTTCCCTATCTTATCACTAGCCCAGTTATACTGAAGTGGTCTGTGGGTGGCTTCCCCACACGTGATTATCTTCTTCATCTTTGTACTCCAGCACCTAGCAAGTACCTAGACCAGAATAAATTGGTGTTCAGTCAGTGTTTGTTGAACTGATGATCTAAATTGACTGTTTTATATGATGTTGCCATTGGGTTCTGTGTTTGCATTCAGGCTCTTGGCACCTATGAGCTGATAGGCAGTCCTTACACTGGTGGTCTGCATCTTGAAAGATGGTATAAATAAGCAATTAAGAGCATACTCTCTGCAGTCATACAATTGGGTTCCAATTCCAGCTTTGCCTTTTGACTAACTGTATTAGCCTTGGAGTATAACCTCTATAAGCCTGTTTCTTTTTCCATAAAATGGGCATCATACATACTCTGAGCAAACTTGTCAGAATTGAATGAGATCACATATTTAACATGTTTAGCACAATGAGTAGCAGATGTTGGCTTTCAAGAGGGGGCCTGGGCAAGACCCAGTGAATATGTAAGGAACTGGTTTCCTTTGTCTTCAGGAGCTATAGTTCTTCTGGGTTTGCTAAATATAGCTTTAAGGAGTTTCAGTCATCTTTAGTAATTTACATTCACACACTCATTCCTTCCTTCCACAGTTTAGTGAGTGTCAGACATCATGTGAGATGCTGGATGGAGCCTGATCCAGCCCTTCTGTACGTTCACTGGAAATAAGGCTTTGCATCAGTCTTGTCCATTAACTGCTTCTAAAACTGGGGGACATATCTTTCTAACAATAATAACAACATGTATTAAGCACTTACTGTCTACCAAGGACTTTTCGGAAGACCTTAATCCCCACAACTATACTATCATGTAGGTAATACTATCCCCATTTTACAGATGGGGAAACTAAAGTTAATTTGCCTGGGCTTACATAGTCAGTATGAGGAAGAATAAAGAATTTGAACCCAGGTCATCAGGGTCCAGAACTCATACTCTTAGCCAGTATGTCCTTACCTGCTACACTATACTTCCATATGTGGGGGGGACTATATCAGAATCTTTGCAAATGGGGGAAATAGGAGGTGGGAATAAGAGGGAGAGCTCTGAAAAATTTGTCGTGGACCCACTGATTTTATGAAAGAAATGACAGAAAGTAACTGACTCCTGGAGACTCATAGAAGACAGGGAGAAAACAGGGTGGTGGGTGCAGGATTCAGAAAGCTGAGAAACACCCATCTATCCCACCAGTGGGAGCTGGTGTAGCCACAGGAGCTACCGGGACAGTTGCTGGTGCACAGAGGCCTATAAAACACCAGACACGGTAAATGAGTCCCCGCTGATGCTGTGAATGGCAATCATATTTCTTCTAGGTGTTTTCATTCTCTTACACAACTAATTGGTCTCCTGGAGGCCTCGCCGCTCCCAGGAGGCCAATGCAGATACTGCAGTTTTTCACCACCGTGGAGCCTCTAGTTTAACATTCAACAGAAAGGAAGTGCCCTGGCTGTGGGGCAACTTTTGAGTGTTGCATATGAATGTTGTCCCCGTTTTAAGCAACAGCAAGTATAATAAAAGCCGCCTTTGCCTCGCTCCAGTGCTCTTACAAATACCCATAAATAAGACCCTATTACATTTTGTTTACATTCCTCATTTTACAGAGGAGATACACAGCCAGTAAGTGATTTTTCCAGGTCGAGCAGATCACAGTGAAGTACTGAGCAACCAAATGGTGGTGAGGTTTCTGTTTTTATTTATCTAGTTCCAGTTTGGCAGGCAGCTCTGGATAGCCTTGGGCCTTCTTCCCACCCAAAATATAACTAAAGTGAAACTGGCGTAAGCATGTCATCTGGAAAAATAACAAAGACGGGGACATGCTTTATCTTCCCCTGGCTCCTCCCGAGGACCGGGCGGGTAGTGCGCGGCACTCCAGCGACCTCTGCTGGAGCTGAGCGTCATTGCCCGCAAAGGCGCGAACACTGGGCGTGCTTTTTTGCCAGCCTGCTCCACTTTGGGAACAGCAGGAAGCCACTGTCCCTTAGAGTATGTAAGCCCCTTGTGGCACCACCGCCTCGGCCCTCCTGAGTCAGGTGCTTAACTGACTGTGCCACCCAGGCGCCCTGGTAAAGCCTTCTTTTGAATGATGTGTAGTTGCATCGCACTAGGAAAAATGACTTCTTGGGCCTTTGAAGATAAACCCCAGGGGAGCTAGTTCTGGGTTTTCTCTCCCACGAGGCCCCTCTGGGGAAAGTATAGCCTCTCCAGGGCTTTTTTGGAACTTGTTATTTACCCATCATCCTTTTCAGAGTTTCAAATGGAAGGCAGAGAGTATTTGCATTAGACATTAATGCAAACATGCAAAATAAAGTTTCATAGACCAGATCATTGGAATTGGTATTTTTAAAGCCTCCTTGAAAAGAATGTTCTTGCTTCATGAACTGGTGTTTTCTTTTTATATGCTTCATGTAGATGAATGGACAGAGGTGGACAGAAAACGAGGTATGCTATCTCTGGGCTGCATGCGTTCAGTCTGCATCCACAGGCTCACTGGGTCCTCCATCACTGGGCTTACTGGGCGACCATTCTAAATATGTCTGAGGGAAAACACAGGCGTGAGTTTCTCTGTCGCCAAGAGATTGGTTGTACGTTGCAATCTCTTAACTAAATACAGCAGAGCATGTAGGATGCAAACCAAGCAGACTTTGGCCAAAGGACCGTATGGCACCGGAGCTGTTTCTCTCTTTCATTTGTCTCATCCGTTCCAAGTTTTGTAGGGTGTTAGCTACATTTCTGGGTCGGCTGTCCTATTTCGTAGCCCTTAAAACAATTCTGTGACAGTATCAGACAGCCGAAGAATTGGGCTTCGATGCCAGTGCTCTTCCCTGAGCCACACAGAGATCTCTGCTGAGCAATGGAGGAAAACGGAAGCAGGTAGCTGCACGGCGGCCAGAAGCGCATGCGCTGTGGGCATGTCGTGCCCAAGCTTCAGTTTCCCCTTCACCCACGACTGGCAAAGCAAACCTGTTGCCAGTTCCTCAGAATAAAACAGCCTTTCTCAGCCTTAAATGTCGCAGGGACCTTCCATCACTAGACATCTGGGTGTAGTTGACACACGTCATCAGCCATCGTCCCCATATTCCCAATGCCCTCCGCATTCCAAGTATGCTGAGGAGAAGGCGCATGTAATATTTCGGAGCTCGGACATTAAAACCAACACCCCATCCCAGTTTCACTTCCACCACCAGCTGTGTGACCCTGGACTTTAACCTCTCTAAGACTCCGTGTTCCTCCTGGGTAGAGTAAGGAGAATAATTCAGAGTTGTCTTGGGGTTTAAATGAGAGGATGCATGGAAAGTTCTAAGCCCAGTGCCTGGAACATGGTAAGGTAACCATCCAGAAGTAGTAGCTTCTCCCTTTTGCCCTTGGTTCCAAATTGCGTGCTCCTGATAAACAAATGTATAGCAGAGGTGGTTGGTAAAAACCCAGTTGCTTTCATTGAGAGAATTATTTCATCAGGCCAGGCTGAAAGAAAAATCTAACTAACGTACTTGATCTTTTATCATTTCCTGTGAACAATTTTTGGCCCACTTCTTGAAGCAGGGTGGAATTTCAGGCAAGAGGTGTGGATTATGAAGGCTGTCAGCGTACATAATTGAATCACTAGAATTTATTTTAACTTAGGTATTACAAAATAATGAGCACACTGACTTCCTAATCAGAACCCAGGACAAGCAGCCTGATCTGTTAAGAACTCAGTTACTAACACTTCTGATGCACCTGTGAAAAATTACTTCCTTCCCTTCCCTTAGTCTCTGCCCGTGAAACCAGGCTCCTACTGCATTCCTGCCCCATGATATTATGCAAAGCTCATGAGAGTGCCAAAAGCTAACACCAAGACTGACTGACAGGTCTGCTTAAACCCATTGCTCAGATTTAACTTAAATACAATTTGGACTGCTTCTCTAGGGCAGAGATAGCTGCCAATTCCGCTTTGTGCCCTGATGTTTATCTCATGTCTGGTACATATTTAGGCCCACCTCAACCAAGTGCTAGGTAAAGCACAGTGTGATATGTAAGCCTGTCGATTTGTGTCCTCATACTCTTTCCAAAGACTTAAATTCTAGAGGCAGGAGTTCTGGGTACCAGGGCCCAATCATCAAACATGTCCTCTGGGGGTCATTTGTATTCACTGCTGGGCCCACACGGACAGGGCATGCTATTCCCGTAACAACAGGAAAATGTTCTGGTTGTTAGGGTGCAAGGAGCCATGATACATAGCCTATTCACTTCCTGGGGGGGGAAAGGCTTCATTTCGCTTTTTACTTGCCAGAGTGACTAACCATCCCCCTGCAATTTTCTCTCTTTTAGAACTCTTTTAGAATTTGGGTCTAAGCTATTTTCATAGATACTGAGAAATGGCTTAGCACCCCAATGAATGGCAGGTTCTGAAAGCATCAACATAATCAGAGTTGACCTGATACTTCAACTGGAATTCTTCCTCTTGAGCACTCCTCTTTGCCCTGCATAAATCTGTGGAAAGTTCTGCAAATTCTTTCTCTCAAGGCTTCATGTTTGGCTTTTCATTTGTACCTGTTTGCTTGCAAATTCTGCACTTGATATAGGCTGTAGTAAGAAAAAGGTAGAAAACCCAGTTTCTTGTGGGTCCTTACTTGCTTAGTTCAAAGCCAAAAGACCATTCATGAAACCCAGAAAAGTTCCTATGTCTCCAAGCTGTCCACACTGGGAAAAATGTTAGTGCACGTTAAGGGCAAGCTGCAGTGGGTTCAGATCCTCAGATGTGAGAGATACCCCGTGTTGGCAATGGATTTGGTTCTTCCTCACAAAGAGGGTGGAGCCTGAAGTAAAGTGCAAGGCCAAGTGTGAGTTCAGCACATCTGAAAGGAGTCAGTCATTAAGTTCTTTTCTGTCAAAATATGCGGGATCCCGTCCCCTTCTCTCTGTAGCCCTTCCATGTAAGTTTTAAATACAGCCAGCCCTCAACTCCCCCTTCTCCCCAAAAATGCTCTTTGACGTGCCTTTTTTTTTTTAAGCTGATTTACTTATTTATTTTTAACTAGGCTCCACACCCAACATGGAGCCCATCATGGGACTTGAACTCACGACCCTGAGATCAAAACCTGAGCTGAGATCAAGAGTCAGATGTTTAACCTACTGAGCCACCCAGGCACCCCAAGATTTTTTTTAAGTAATCTCTATACCCAAAGTGGGGCTCAAACTCAACCCCATGATCAAGAGTCCCATGCTCTATGAACTGAGCCAGCCAGGCCCCCTAATGCTGGCCTGGCCCCAGGGTACTTCTATCAATTACTTAAAGCTGGAGAGGGTGCCTGAAACCATGACCTGAATGAGCTACCTTGCCTCTAAAATACACGGTCATAACCAATCACCTGGTGCAACCCTGGCAAGAGAAAGGGGCATTTGATCCTTCAGTGATAGTCACTCATGTTTAATAAATGACTTTGTATAATTATTGTAAGTCACCAGTGTTCTTTCATGTTTTAATTACTATGAATGTATTTTTCTCAGCATCTATATGCTGCCACCCTGAGGCCAGGATATATCTGGCTTAATTAATAATAATCTGTGCTCATACATACCTGTTCCTGTTTCTAATACTGGAGGGTTTTCCTAGCCTTCAACTAACATGATTTGAGTAGCACAAAATATTGAAATGAATGAGTTGAGTGAATGAAGAACTAGAATTATAGACACTTTGGTTTGCACAGGCCTTAGGATTTTTGATCTCACCAGATGGAAAATTTCCATTTGAACAACAATATGAGACATATAATCCCAGTGTAATATCAATATTATGGACCAGATGTAGAAATTAAGGCATTCTAAAATGGTACTAACCTGAAGTACGGATCTTGTAGAAACATTAGAAATGTTTTCATCTCCAACCAGTGGGTAGACTTGTCTATTTCCATAAAATGCTTTTTCTGTAAAAAGAGTCAATTACCATTATTGGTCCCATTTTTATGAGATTTAATTTTAAGTAAAAACATTATAGGTTAGGTTAGCTAAACAAACCAAAAAAAAAAAGAGCAACGCTGCTTCTCATTTTAAGGAAGAGATCTAATCTAAAATGTTCATAGGATTATTTTTTAAAGAAACATCTCCCCCATCATCAAGTGAGATAATGTATGTATAACAGTGGCTTGTAACCACTGAAGCCCAATACATTTGCACATTGTCACATTTATGTTTGCTCGGAGACACTCTCATAAAGCACTCTGGACCCTGCTTTTTTGGGGACATCTGTGAGGTTTCTCCCGAGGGAGCAGATCTCACCAGCACACAGCACCCCCACTCTGCGTAGACCCAGCTCCTGCATTCCATTCATATACAGAGAGCATTTCCTAAATGAAGCTTCCTCCAGTGCCTTGCCCAGCTGTATTCTCTCTTGTCTCTACAGTTCTAAATGACATCATCTCAACCATGTTCAATCGAAAGTTTATGGAGGAACTGTTCAAACCCCAAGAGCTCTACTCCAAGAAGGCCCTGAGGACTGTCTACGACCGCCTGGCTCATGCCTCCATTATGAGACTGAACCAGGCCAGCATGGATAAGGTGAGCAGACGGCTGCCTCTGTCCCGTTGGCTGCATTTCTTGTACCTTTGGTGCATGAGTGCAGACTGGGTCAGCTAAGATGAGATATGCTGTGGTGCCTTGCCAAAAAAAGGCATTTGTAAATATCAGTTGTTGGTACTGAGTTCCGGAGTTAGAAAGGACCTCCAGTCATCCATCCCAACACCTCTGCTGTCCATGTCATTCCACCTGCCCAGAGAGAGAGCTGGCATTCAGGCCCATAGTTAGGAACACATTCCTCGACCCAATGCAAGTGCCTATCCCTAAAAACTTTAATTCTGCTTCATTCTTAACAAATAAATCTCAGCTCTGCGATGAGGAAACCAGGCATTTTTAAAGCAGATTCAAAAGTGCTCAGTCTTTACTTAAAACATGAACAAATTGGGGCTCCTGGGTGGCTTAGTTGAATGGGCATCAGCCTTCAGTTTAGGTCATCATCCTGGGGTCCTGGGATCAAGCCCAATGTCAGGCTCCCTGTTCAGCAGGGAGTCTGCTTCTCCTTCTCCCGCTGCCCCTCCCCAGCTCGTGCTCTCTCGAAGTCCCTCTGTCTCTCAAATGAATGGATAAAATCTTTAAAAAGGAAATGTTGGAGAAAGAGAGAGTAAGCACAAGCAGGGGGAATGGCAGCCAGAGGGAGAGGGAGAAGGAGGTTCCTCCCTGAACAAGGAGCCTGATATGGGGCTTGATCCCAGGACCCTGGGATTTTGGCCCAATCTGAGGGCAGACACTCAACAGACTGAGCCATCCAGGTGCCCCTAAACGTAGCTGTTTCTTCAGGAAACAAATTATTGGGGGCACTCTGATTTTTAAAATAATTCTAAATAAATAATGGCAGAGAATAGACAAATCTCCTAGTCAAAAACTCTCCTGTTCAGAATCTAGATATCCCCCCTCCCTCTATGGGGGTTCCAAAGGGACAGTATGGAAAGGGAAGCAAACAGCTGACTTACGGTGGAAAACAACAAGCACTACAAAGTCAAAGACAGTGGTGGTAAGTCATGTTGGTCATGTGTGCCCTGATGCAGTGTGATGAGGAAGCACTCTCCCTCTGTGGTCTTCCTCCCAAAATCCCACCCCTCATTCTGATTGTGAGAAAGACATCAGACAGATGGGGCACCTGGGTGGCTCAGTCTGTTAAGCGGCTGCCTTCAGCTCGGGTCATGATCCCAGCATCCTGGGGTCAAGCCCTGCATCAGGCTCCCTGCTCATGGAGAGCCTGCTTCTCCCTTTCAGTCTGCTGCTCTTCCTGCTTGTGCTCGCGCGCTCTCTCTCTCTCTCTCTCTCTCTCTCTCTCTCTCTCTCCACATCAAATACTTAAAATCAGACAGGTAACATTTGGAAATCATGTTACAAGTATCTGATCAGTACTTAAAACTGTCAAGGCCACCAAAACAAGAACAGTTAGAGAAATTGTCACAGCCAAGAGACCTAACGAGACCTGATGACTAAATGTAATGGGGTCCTAGAACAGAAATAGGCCATTAGGGGAAACTAATGAAATTGGAATCAAATATGGACTTCAGTTACTTTTAAGAATAACAATAATAATAACAATTTTGAGGGGCGCCTGGATGGCTCAGTTGGTTGAGCAACTGCCTTCGGCTCAGGTCATGATCCCGGACACCTGGGATCGAGCCCCGCATCAGGCTCCCTGCTCGGCGGGAAGCCTGTTTCTCCCTTTCTTAGTCCCCCTGCTTGTGTTCCCTCTCTTGCTGTGTTTCTGTCAAATAAATAAATAAAATCTTTAAATAATAATAATAATAATAACAATTTTGAAAGAATTCATTTTTTAGCTCCTCCATGATGTGAATTTTTATAAATCCCGAGGCCTGACAGTGAGTGCCAAGTATACAAAGCCCACGCCCACTTCCCACTGGCACCTGGCAGCCTCAGAGAGCCATCACCCTTTAACTGTGCCCTTTCTTCCACTTACTTCTAGAAAGTTACTTCGTCTCCTTGAGCCTCCATCTTCCCATCTGTAAAATGGGGATAATAATAGCTTTTTCATTAGTTTCAGGGGGATTAAGTGAGAAAGCATAACACAGATAGGCCTGACACATAATTTCTTTTAGAACTGATGTATGTTCACTGTTGTCATCTCCTGTGCACTCCTCACTCTTCTCCTTCTGCCTTTAAGAAGGTTTAGGTTTCCATGGAGAAAGGACACAGAATTTGGAATCAGAAAACTTGGATTCAAGTCTTAGCTCTACCAGTTGCTAGCTGTAGACTGAATTTACTGAATAACTCTGAACTTCCATTTCTTTATCTGCTACCAGGTGGGTCCTATCCACATGCTCATGACGGCAGAGGGTCCCAAGTCTATATCTTTAGTACTATACATTCCCGCCACACACAGCTCAGGGTATTCCTGGGTATTCCACTTCTTTTTTTTTTTTTAACTGTTCTTTTTTTTTTAAGATTTTATTTATTTATTTGACAGAGAGAGAGAGAGATCACAAGTTCGCAGAGAGGCAGGCAGAGAGAGAGAGGAGGAAGCAGGCTCCCTGCTGAGCAGAGAGCCTGACGTGGCCCTCGATCCCAGGACCCTGAGATCATGACCTGAGCCGAAGGCAGAGGCTTTAACCCACTGAGCCACCCAGGCGTCCGGTATTCCATTTTCTAAATGAAATGTTTAGCTGCATGTTGGAGAAATGGGCTCATATAGAAAATTCTAGCAAATGCTAGGATCTGAATGTCCTGAGTCCAAAGCTCACCCTGCCCCTTATTACCAGCGATGTGAAATTAAGTAAGTCTCTTCAGCTTTTAAACTGGAGCTAGCATTTTCATCTTAGAGTCCCATAAATGGGACCAAACAAGGAGATATACGGAAGTGTGCTTAGCACTGCACTCCGCGGGCGAAGCTTAAGTCTGCACCCTGCCTCGGTCGCGCCCATAGCTTCTCTCCCAGACTGCCCTGCCACTGTCAGCGTCGGCCTTCTCTCAGGCACGAGGTGGAAAACACTGTGGTCATTTCAAACAGCCCTCATCTTCGGCCCCGAACCTACTCAGGCAGTCGCCATAGTTGACAGTTGTTCCTTCGAAGAATCACACACACTTCTTTTCTTGGCTTTTTCTGTGCCCGCCATCTTTATAACAGGCCTTATGTCTGGATTGTTTCAGCAAAGTTTTTTTCATTCTTGTGGTCACTAGATGTTATTGCACACCTATCAGGAACCAGGTACTAGCTAATCTCCCCACCTCCAGCCTCCCTTCCATCCCTTTTCGTCATTGTCAGACTCACTAATCTGGCTTAACTACCACTTCATCACGGCAGCTCAGAAAACTTCACTAGCCCCCCTAATCCCCACCATGTCTAGTCTAAATTATTTTGCCTGTCTTTCTAAAACCTTTAATATTCTAACCTTGCCGTACTTACCCAACTGTGTTTCCCACTGACCCCAACAAGAGCTGCCCTCTCTAATCAGGCTGTTCTCCTCGTTCTCCCAGGGATATAGCACACTCATTGCTATCTCCAGGCCCTCCTGCGTGCTGTTCCTCTCACCCAGAATGCTTTTCCCCTCCCTCAGTCAATGTGAACCTATGACCGCAGCCTTCTGCTTCCACAAAACCTATCTTAACCACGTTGGTCCTCACCAGTGTCTCGCCTCTGATCATTTGTGGACAGTTAGACCATATGTGGGGCTCACTGATAATTCATTAAGTATTGTTCATCACTTAAAATTGCTCTCACGCAGTTGTAGGATTTCACACTTGCCATTTGCACACCTACTCTGTCCTTGACTCCTCTCGGCAATTTCACAACAGGAAATTAGGGAGTATTTTTTTCAAGATTATATTAATTTACATATTTGTTTATTTGAGAGAGAGAAAGAAAGTGAGCTCGAGCTAGGGGAGGGAGAAGGAGAGAGAGAAGTCTCCAGCAGACTCCACACTGAGCGTGGAGCCCAACATGGGGCTCGATTCCACAATCATGAGATCATGACCTGAGCTGAAATCAAGAGTTGGCCGCTTACCTGACTGAGCCACCCAGGCGCCCCAGGGAATTTTTTTTTACAGATGAGAAAAGTCAGACTCAAGAGAAGCAAAAGGACGGGGCCCGGGCCTTCCACAACACATCAGCCGCAGCAGCAGAGGGCTCGCTTTTGAACCTGCTCTCTGAGGCCAGCACGCAGTCCAGGGCCCCATTTCTGCCAATACTGTCCAAATGTGTTCCTTTCGCAGCACATATAAGCTCACCAGAAATCCTGGTTTTCCCAGCAATGCCCTGGTTTATATGTTGTCCTGGCTTCATTATTCACATCATCCCCTTTACACCCTTGGTCTGAGTGATCGCCAACATGGTCACCTGAGCTCTATGAGATGCCCAGAACGGGTTTTCCATAAATGCTTCACTGAACGCTTGTGTGGCGGAGCTGATGTCTGCTTCTATTTATTTTGCTCAGCTCTATGACCTGATGACTATGGCTTTCAAATACCAAGTACTGCTGTGTCCCCGCCCCAAGGATGTGTTGCTGGTCACTTTCAACCATTTAGATGCCATCAAGGGTTTCATCCAAGACTCCCCAGCCATCCTGCGTCAGGTGGAGGAGACTTTCCAGCAGCTGATTGAAGTAAGCGGGTCACCGGCTCCTCACCTCTCAGCCCTGCTCTTGTTCTCATTCTCCTGTTAAAAACAGCCAGATTCTATGACAGACAGAACAGGATGAAGGATGACATAGTCTGCCACTCTTTGAAAAATTCTAAAATTCTACAAATATCCATTGTGGTCATGTACTAGGCATTACCATCTTCAGCCCTCTCACTGCCGCCTTCCACGTCGGGAAAGCAACGGCAGAACATGGCCATTTCCTCCTGACCTTTCTGAAAGGAGTTGGCCATGGACATTCTGCCAAATGTTGGGGAAGGGTCCCTCCTGGTCTGTGGGGAACAGGAAAGGTCAGGTGTCCCCCCGCTCAGGTGTGGCCTGATGGGGTCAGCCTCGCTGACTCTCTTGTTGCCCCTGTCACCCCAGCAGCGGGGTCCCCTGCCTGCTTCTTTTGAGCCACCCCCAAGTGCCCGCCTAGCCCTGCCGGTCTGCACTGCTCACTCAGTTCTGGAAGTGAAGTGCTTCTCTCTGCTTTGCCTCTGGCAGACATACGGGGGGCTCTCTGCGGGGGAGTTCCAGCTGATTCGGCAGACGCTCCTCATCTTTTTCCAGGACCTGCACATCCGGGTGAGTGAATGGGCGGCCCCAGGAGCCCCCTGCCACCACCATCCTAGGGAAGTGGTGCCAAGTGAGCAGGCGGAAGAGGGCTGAGGCTGCCCAGTTAGTGATTCCTCTGTGTTTGGCTCCCTAATGATAAACTTTCTGGTAGCAAATCTTAGCAGTTGTGTTGTTTTTTTTTTTTAAGATTTTATTTTTTTGACAGAGAGAGACCACAAGTAGGCAGAGAGGCAGGCAGAGAGAGAGAGGAGGAAGCAGGCTCCCTGCCGAGCAGAGAGCCTGATGCGGGCCTCGATCCCAGGACCCTGAGATCATGACCTGAGCCGGAGGCAGAGGCTTTAACCCACTGAGCTACCCAGGCGCCCAAATCTCAGCAGTTTTTAAATGAACCAAGGAAGACAATGATACTGCATTCCTTCCCAGTTACTTTCTGTGTTCCTTTAAACATGACTTATTTTCTTCTCTGGAGGAAACATGTTCTCCAGACTACCAGCTGATCTCAATAATAAAGACTTTTCTCAAACCATTAGCATCCTTGACCTCTCCAGTATCTGACGCTGTCAGCAGGCTGCCTTCCCTCCCATGAAACCCACCTTTCCCGGACTCTCCTGGCACCAGGCCGTCCAGCCTTGCCTTACCCCTCCCTGCTCTATGCCCCTCACCCCTACTTCCCCCTTTCCTTCACTTGCACCTAGACCTTTGGAGTCTCACCTACACCTTCCCCTTGCCCCAGCCCTGCCACTTAGACCCACATCTCCACCCGCTTGCTGAGCTCTCCATGAGGAGGTGCCCAGTGCCTACAATGTAAGGTCTGCGCAAAACTCACTTCCAGAATTCCAGTCCTGCCCCACTTCCAACTTCCCAATTTCTATTGCGGGCCGCAGCCACTGCTCCGTGACACTAGGTTGGTCTTCCGAGTCTGGTCTGAATGGTATTTCTGCTCAGCCGCAATTTGGGATTGTCGGTGAGGATTTTCTGTTTTCAAAACAGCCTTGATAGTCTTTAGATTTGTAAAACCCACTGACTAAATCAAGAAAACACAGGTCTGATCTAACACTCTCTTGCTCACTGTTTAACCAAAATAAATACAAAATGCCTCATCCAAATATCCAGAGCTTTCTGTGGTATCAAGAAACAACCTGAAGTAGTCTGAATGTGCTCAAGGCCCTGACCTGTACTCGGGCCTGGCCAGAGGCTGCATCCAGACCACTTTGCGTGGAATCCTGAACAGTTCTTTACAACCATCCCAATCCCCGCCCTCCTCTGTCCCCCAGAGTCCTTCCAGAGTTGCCTCCAAAAGGGCAGCCTCCTTCACTTAGCCACCCTCTCCTGGACACTTATTCCCATTCATGCTTCCTTCCCTCATGTGATTCCCATGGTTTCACTTGTTGGAAAGCATCATTCCATCTTCACCTCTTCATAGAATGTTCCCTATCCCTCCCCTCCATGACCCACTCCCCTTGGAAATAGTTCATCCCCATAAAACTCGTCAGTCTATTCTATAGAGCCTACTGTTTGCAGTGTTAGAGATACATAAGTGAACAAGACCAAGGCCCTGCCTTAACGAGGTTCTATGCTAGTAGGAAGAGGCAGGGAGGGCAAGTAAGTCATGTTCTTGTTCTGACAGCCTTAGGAAGATGGCAAGATAAGGTAAACTTATAAAGGACAGCAGGGATAGGGTGTCACCTGAGACTTTCTGTCATGGTGGAGGTTCTTTTTTTTTTTTTTTTTTAAGATTTTATTTATTTATTTGACAGAGAGATCACAAGTAGGCAGAGAGGCAGGCAGAGAGAGAGGAGGAAGCAGGCTCCCTCCTGAGCAGAGAGCCCGATGCGGGCCTCGATCCCAGGACCCTGAGATCATGACCTGAGCCGAAGGCAGAGGCTTTAACCCACTGAGCCACCCAGGTGCCCACGATGGAGGTTCTATACCTGTGCTGTCCAGTGATAGCCACTAGCCACGTGTGGCTGTTGAGCACTTGAATTGGGGCTAGTGTGATTGAGAAACTGAATTTTTAGGTTGGCTTAATTTATTTTTTTAAAGATTTTATTTATTTGTCAGAGAGTGCACATGAGCAGGGGGAGAGACAAAGAGAGAAGCCGACTCCTCAGTGAGCAGGGAGCCCCATGTGGGACTCAATCCCAGGACCCTGGGATCATGACCTGAGCTGAAGGCAGATGCTTAACGACTGAGCCACCCAGGCGCGATATCAAGGTTAAAAGTTCTTTAACAGTCGTCCAGCCAAACCCTCCAATCCAACCAGTTTACACATTCCCCCAAAACCATGCCCTGTGCCCTCCCATCTCTGCTTCTAAAATGTCTTCATACCCACCTTCCTTTAGGCCCAGCTCCAAACCCACAGTTACCTACCCACCCCTAAGCCTGTGGTCATTCTCCTTAGTGGGCTACTTCACGATAAATATGCTACCCAGTATCTCCTGCTTTATACTCTCCCTTTTCCCCATTTTATGCTTGGGTCCTGTGTCCAATTAGACTGTAATACTGAGAGTGTTAGCTACCATGTACTGAGCACTTACTGTGCGTCAGACTCTGATAAGTGCCTTTTCATTATCTGAATTAGCAGGTTAATGCTTGCCCATGGAAAAGATGCTGTTATTACCCCTAGTTTACCAAAGAGAAAACCAATGGACAGAGTAACTTTGTGTAACTTATCCAGAACCCAGGGCCAGCCTCTTCCCATTGTCCCTTGTTTGTGTGCAACAGATGCTTACTTTTGATGATATTACAAATATAATCTTGTAGCATTTTAGAGTTTGAAGGGGTCTTCAAACATATCTTCTTTTATAGATGAGGAGCTAAGATCCAAAAAAACTGATTAATTGCGGGCGCCTGGGTGGCTCAGTGGGTTAAAGCCTCTGCCTTGGGTTCAGGTCATGATCTCAGGGTCCTGGGATCGAGGCCCACTTCGGGCTCTCTGCTCAGCAGGGAGCCTGCTTCCTCCTCTCTTTCTGCCTGCTGCTCTGCCTACTCGTGATCTCTCTCTGTCAAATAAATAAATAAAATCTTTAAAAAAAAAAACAAAACTGATTAACTGCTATAGCCTTTTTGGGATTTAATCTGACCCTGACCTTGACACAAAGTATGCAAACCAGAGGGCACCTGGCTGGCTCAGTCAGTAGAGCACAAGGCTCTTGCTCTCCAGGTTTTGAGCTTAAAGGCTCATGTTGGGTATAGATATAACGATTACTTAAAAAAAAAAAAAAAAAAAGCACACAAACCAGGAAGTAGAAATTAGTATAATGTGGTGTTTTCAGTCACATAGAAAACCTTCAGGCGCTAATGCCAATCTGGCCCCTTCCCACCAGTCCAGCACAGGGCCAAAAGACCGGGCTCCAGAGTCAGAAACACCGGGTTTGAATCCTCAGCTCTGCCCCATATGAGCTGGCTGGCCTTGAGAAAGCATCTCAACCTTGAGCTACCACGTCCTCATCCATCAAACGGAGGCTTGGATAGCTCCCGGCTCATAGCTGTATGGGAAGCTCAGCAGGGAACCAAGGAATGGGTATGGAATTACTTTTGAATCCCAGCCCTCTTGCTATTCTCTTTGGGCAAGTCCCCCCACTCTAGCAGCCACAGCTTCCTCATCTCTAAAATGGGGGTAATACAGTTCATCTGGAAGACTTGCTACACACTTCAGAAGATCTGAGAGCTGGTTAACCCTCTCTCGTTGTTATAAACTCACTAGGTAACATCCCCAACCCATCATACAGTTCCCATCCTCAAAGTGCTTGTGTCTAGGAAAATATACCAAGAAAAATGACAATAAGTGTATTTTTTCCCCAGGTATCCATATTTCTAAAGGACAGAGTCCAGAATTCTAATGGTCGCTTTGTGTTGCCGGTGTCTGGGCCCGTTCCCTGGGGAACTGAAGTTCCTGGACTCATCAGGTGAATTCTCAACTGTAATTGTCAGACCAACGTTTGGGGTGCTAGGAAACCAACATGTGGGCCACCACAGAGAATGCAGCCCTGCTGGGCCCCCCCTTCCGTGAGTAAAGCGCTGCAGTTAGAAGGTCAGGTTCTCATCCCAGCTGAGCTGCTGAGCAGACACTTGAGGCCAGCCACCCAGTTCTTCAGGATTCACTTCCTCAGCTATTACATGGTTGCTGTAAGGATGAATAAGGTAATAATGCTCTAAAGTGCCTACCCAGCACCTGGCCCATAACACATACTTGGTAAATATTATTATTACTGTATCATTATTATTATTGCTTCAGCCAACATTATTATCTTGAAGGAGTTCATGAATTCCTTTTTGTCCCATAGTACAAAGAATAAAGAAGCCTCCAGGACTCCCCAAGCTTGGAGAACATTCCATCATGTCATATTTGTATTGTAGAATGTTCAACGACAAAGGCAAAGAAGTGAAGAAGGTAGAATTCAAGCATGGTGGGCACTACGCCACTGCCCCAAAAGAAGGTTCTTTTGAACTTTATGGAGACCGAGTCCTGAAACTGGGAACCAATATGTAAGCAAATTCTCCCTCCCTAAATGAATTCAAGTCCGAGGCAGGTCACTTCACTTAAAAAACCAGCTTGACTTCCGCTATGAAAATCCCTACTGAAAAGTGAAATCACTTCCCCAGAGACAGTGCGTGCAGAGCACTGACATTTTCAAAGGGCCCCTGACATTTCCAGACATAAGGCAGCTCACCAGGCTGAAAAGATTAATGATTGTAAATAGCCACAGAAGAGAACTCACCCAAACCTGTGTCACAGCGGAGGTCAGAATGGGGAGACCTTCACACAGCGTTCACATCCTCTGCAGTAGTATACATTCCTTTCCGGGAAGAGCCATTCCCACACAGCTTCGCGGGTATTTTTCTTTGGGAAAGCGTGAGATCCGAGTGGCTGACACCCTCTTAGTTATATTCTGTACACCCAGCACATTTCCGGATGCTTTTTAATGTCTCCCAATGAAAGTTATGTACTACATTTATGAGTTAGAAGGAAGTCGGTGTGAAAGGGCTAGACAATGTTTTCACAGTTTTCCATTGATACCAGGTACAGTGTAAACCGGCCCGTGGAAACCCACATGTCTGGAGCATCCAAAAACTTAGCTTCCCGGACACAGGTGAGCTGCTGCCTTCCTCCTCCATCTTCAGAGCTTATTTCTCAATACAAAAATCTGGACGGGGAGAAGGTTAGAAACTCTGGACTTCAAAGCTAGCCAGCATTTCCCTCACTGTTTGCAATCTTCTCAGTCCGGCCTTACAAGTACAAAGGTTTTTAATTGTAGTTTCTCATGTAGTCTTCCAGTGATCTGACTAATTAGCTAATTTTAGGCTCGGCTCAAGCACCATAATTAAGTTGGAACCACACACCAGGCCGCGTGAAATAGCTTTCTACTCGGGCCGCTGGGTCTGTGGTTGCTGAGTCCAGCACTCCCATGCCTTTTCATCATCACAGCAACCCTTTCCAGGGCTACCCTATATGATGCTGTGTGGTTACGTTCAAAATGGGGTTTTAGATTCTCTGAATTCCATCTTGACAAAGTCTCACAGAAGGAGCTACTAGCTAGCTCTAGAGCAGATCAGGCAATATTCAGTTATTTGGCAAACATTTACAGAACCACTTCTATGGACTGGGAACCCAGGGACACAAAGCTGGCTTAGAAGGAGAAAGGGACATGCCAGAACAAGGCGTCGGTATAAGCAAAGGCACCAGGGGACAAAAGAGCAGGTGGTATTTGGGGGAAGCAGGGAGGCAGCGTCTCTCCCACATGGCTAAGTGCAAATGAGCTGAGGCCGGTGGCCAGAGATGCGCCTAGACCAGGGCACTGGGGCCTGATTCCAAAGACTCTTAGGCGATTTGGGCTTTGCCATTTAGGCAAGACGCAGAAGGGTTTATCTCCAGCGAGGAAGAAGTGAGAGGAGAACTCTACTTCAGATAACTGGCGGCAGAGAGACCAAAAACAAAAACAAAAACGAAGAGGCAGAACAGGGTGCAGCTAGGTTAGCAGAGCAGCCTTGGAAGGAGGGGTGAGGGTTGAGAAGGGCCGGACAGCAAGAGGAAGCAATGGATCCTGGGTGTGTTCACACAGCCACCACCTGAGGGCAGTGTGGCAGCTCCTATAGAAGGCGTGCCCTTGGCCCCGGGGCATTGGCTGAGGCTACTTGTAAATGCCCAGGGAACTAGATTGATGGAAGAGGAAGCAATGTTCTTCTCCTTCAAGGAGGAAGGTCATTCGAGGACAACGGGGATGCCTGGGGCCTTCCACTCATCTTGAAAGTGTGAGAATCTCTCGTTTGTTGCCTTGCTAAGAGTCCTTCTGCTTCTGATGTGGATTATTTCTGTTTGGGTTAAGCCTGTTTTCTGCACTTTATTGGGACACGGTTCTTCCCAGGGTAATTTAAACCGTTATTGTTTTGCCTGGTTCTATAACCGTGGGTCTCTGGGGTCTCAGCAGGAAATGTGATTTCCTTCATGTGGCTAAAAATCATGAAATTGTTTCTGCAGGAAAGCATTGCTCCAAACCCTCTTGCTAAAGAAGAGCTGAATTTCTTGGCCAGGCTGATGGGAGGGATGGAGATTAAGAAACCCAGTGGCCCTGAGCCAGGATTCCGGTTGAATCTCTTTACCACGGATGAAGAGGAGGAGTACGTTTTAAACCTGTTTCTTACAAGGCATATCTAAAAATCCTAACTGTGAGAAGAACCAAAAAGGGCCATTATAAACCAGTATCACTTATAAATATAGATGTTAAGGTCACAGAGGAAAACCCAGCAAATTCAATAACCTAGGTAAAGAAGAATCCACCAGTATTAAATAGTCTGAAACTTCTGCATTCATTTAAGAAATAATTCTAATGTTTCACTTAGCAAAGCATAGCTGAACAAGAAGTACGAAAGTCAAGATAATCATAGTAACAAAAATCTGTTAAGAAACCAGAGGGGAGTCAGAGCATGATATCTTTGGGATAAGGCAGTCTCCCCCAAAACCAATAAGGAGAATAACCCACCCAGATTTATACAGAGCTTTTTTATAGAACATTTTGCACCATTATGGCATGTGATCTTCCTCACAACCAAGTATATGGGGGGTGGCGGGGGCGCCTTCTAGTTCCGTATCCATTGAACTCACTTTCGTGCACTTCTGTGTGACAGGTATTACGGTAAAGAGCCAGGGACATAATGATGGGAATGTAAGACCTAGAGCCTGTCCTTGGGAGTTCACAGGGTAGGCAGAGAACGTACCAGACACAAGCTAGTTCAGGGCCACGTCATAAATGCACTGATGGAGGACAGTGATTGACTTTGCACCAGCAGATGGAGGCAGTTGGCATCTGGGCTTGGTCTCGGAGTTTGCCAAGCAGACAAAGGGGCAAAAACACTCTTGGCCCAGTTCGGCACATGCAAAGGCACAGAGACAGATAAGGACTTGACTTTCTGGAGCATAGGTGCACAGCTTGGGGAAAGGACAGAAAGCTGAAGGGAAGTGGCAGAAGGTGAGGCAGAAAAAAAAAGGCTGCCAAATTATCAGATGCCAGTGTGCCATGCAGGGAGGAAATCCTAACCTTCGACCCCTCTGGCTTCTCTACCACCACCTCCTGCAGACAAGCTGCGCGAACCAGGCCAGAAGAGTTATCCTATGAGGTTATCAACATACAAGCTACTCAGGTGGGTGTGGGCGATTACACAAGCCTGGCGTCAGTCCCCTCCTCATCTCCTGCTAACCTTGAACATCCCAGCCCTCCCTTCTCTCTCATCAGCATGTATCCGGAGTCCCTATTCTGACAGGCATCACAGTGGCGGGGCAAAAACTCAACACCATCTGCTGGGAGAAGCTGTGGTGCTGATATACGCCCTTCTCGGCCTTGCCCTCTCACTTCTCCAACAGGACCGGCAAAGGAATGAGGAGCTGGCTCGCATCATGGGGGAGTTTGAGGTCACAGAGCAGCCAAAGCAGAGCGCCAGCAAAGGGGACGATCTGCTTGCCATGATGGACGAGTTCTAGCTGTGCTGGCCTGGCATCCCTGCCCCGCCCCCTATGGGAACCCAGAGAGGCCCCAGGGAGCAGAATGATGCTGCTTGCTTTCTATCGAGTGAGCAGTCACCTCCCATTCCTGTCTGTGTTGTAATGAACTACGCAAGTCTCCCTCAAGGAGCACCGTGTCTGGAAGGCACACACATACATATGTTTTCAGAAAAATAGATTCTGGCTTTTAAATTGGACCCTTTCCATTTTCTCCTGGTTTTATGGCAACCATCCAAAGCATCCTGGACCAGAGGTTCAAGTGCCAGAGCCGCTGAGAGGGTGCACCTGTTGCTGCTTTCCATCGTAGCTTTCCTATGGACACCTGCAGCCTGCAGACGCCTGTCTGCAAGTCATTGAGAAACTTCAGAGCTTCCCGGGATAAACTTGGCCTTATGAGTTGGCAGTAGGTGGGAAAGGCAGTTGGGGCCCAGTTTACACAATCCTCCTCTGCCCGGCACCCTGGAAATTGTAACCTCAGAGGTGGAGTAAGCCAGTGCATGACAGGGAACACGCAGCTGGGCCCCACATGGAGCAGGTGGGTGTCTGTCATTCTCCACACATCTCGCTATCCATATGTGATGTGGGCTTATCCCATATGGAAATGCATACCAAGGAAATGGTTTGCTTGGCATGTACTCCTCACCCCCAGACCCATCCTCTGCCACTTAGTGTTCTTGTCTTCTAAAGAACCGCCCCCAACACCAGCATGACACACTATGACATCCATCTCCCCTTTGCCCTCAGTGGCCAGGCAGAGCCTTAAGTGAGTGGGGTATGTGGGAGACACACATGGTGTGCCACTTTCCCTTCCACGGACCAGATGAGTTACTTCCCCTGGCAGGAGGCCAAGTCTAATTAAGATCAGTGTAAAATATCTCAGGCCAGGGCTGCCTAATTGCTTCGGGAAGGAGCATTAGCCCTTGACCACATGCTCATCCTGGACTGAGTAACTGGCGGGCTCAAAGCCAGCCAACATCTAGAGGTCAAGGTCCATTGAGTCCCATGGAGGGACTATCCAGAATGGCAGAAGGCAAGAGAAAAATGGAGCTGAGCTGGTCATTGCCTGAGATGGAGCCAGCTACGGGGACCACCCAGGCCCCTCACACCATGGCAAGAGTGGAGGCAGACATAGTTCTGGAATGTGAGGGTCAGGGAAGCAGTCCTTATTCTGCCTAAGGCATAGAGATCGGATACAGAAAAATAAATCACCAAATGAACTTACGTTGCTTCCTGCCAATGGCAGTTACGCTTCTTCCCTGCAGAACCCACAGAAGGTCTCATGGGGAGAAGCATATCGTGCTGGAAGCTGCTCACCATAGCTTACAGAGCACGCTCTTGTCTTCGTCTCTTTTTAGTAATCTGGCCACCAGTTGGGGGGGCCTGAAAGGGTGACAGATGGAGGGAAAGGCTCTATCCTGTTCTGAGTCAGGCTCTCCCTGCGCTGCTACAAACCCACACTTCACTGCCTGCTCCGAGCCTGTCCTGGGGCCTTGGAGGTGGGCCACCAGCTGCCGAGAAGCAGCCTCCTCCCTTTACCTCTCCCAGAGCCATGCCGATGATTTCAAACTTGTCTATTCCCTCAGTAAATAAACAAGATACAGATCTCCGGTAGGGCAGCCTTGTGATGAGGCAGTCTTTGACTTTCACGTCTCTAGACGTGCACAGATATTGAGAAAAACAGGTTTACCCGCGTGGTTGTTGAAGGCATGGAGAGAAAGGAGACAGGAGGAGGCAAAGAAAATGGAAGACAGGGATTGCTCTGGCAAGAATGTGAACGGGATACTAACAACGCATCCGCTTTCATTTAAAACCAGGCCCCTGGGTAGGAGGGGTGTCCCACCACAGTGCCCAGTAGGCTCTGGGGAAAGGTGTAACCATCATCAGAATCAGGACACTGGGTTCTGGCCCCAGCCCTGCCCCAAGCTCACCATGGCCTCTTGGGCAGTCACTCTTCACTGAGCCTCGGTTCCCTTATCTGGGAGAAAGAGAAAGAACTCGTTCATGGGCATAAAGCCGGCTTGCCCAGATACAGTGTTGAGTGCACAGATTGCTAGGGCCTGCCTCAGGTGGGAGCTGAGAACTGGAATTTATACCCACGCTGCCCCTGCTCCCCCACTCCATGCTTTGGGAGTAGGTCTGCTGTCTTTTTTTTTTTTTTTTAAGATTTTATTTATTTGACAGAGAGAGAGATCACAAGCAGGCAGAGAGAGGAGGAAGCAGGCTCCCTGCTGAGCAGAGAGCCCAATGCGGGCCTCGATCCCAGGACCCTGAGATCATGACCTGAGCCAAAGGCAGAGACTTAACCCACTGAGCCACCCAGGCACCCAGGTCTGCTGTTTTTCAGCCCTCCTATGACTACCCTCTTCTTGGCTGAGTTTCATACTGTTCCATTCCTGTTCATGTAGTGTTAGCATGCCCTATAGATTATGGAAGGCAATGTTCTAGAAAAGTGTTCTGAATGAAAGTTCTTTAATGGCTCCCAGAAGAAAGGTGTAGAAAGTGAGAATGAAGAGAAAAAGAAAACAGGGAAGGGTGTCTTTAGCCCTCAATTCTAAGAGGGAAACCACTCCATCTAGTCCACATATGTATCTAGCAATTCTTTTTTTTTTTTTAAGATTTTATTTATTCACTTGATAGAAAGAGAACATAAGCAGGGAGAGCAGGAGAAGGAGAAGCAGGCTTCCCACTGAGCAGGGAGCCCAATGTGGGGATCAAACCCAGGACTCTGGGTCATAACCTGAGCAGAAAGCAGACACCCAACTAACTGAGCCACCCAGGCGCTCCATGTATCCAGCAGTTCTTCCTGGTGAACTCACTTTTTCCACCCCCACATGGTAACCAGATCCCAGGGATCCTCGTCTACTTGCAGCTTCTTTATCACTGGTTTATATCCAGGACAGAGGCCAACTTGAGCCACGGGAAACCACAGAAAGAGAAATGTAAACTTTAAAAAATATATCTACTGGGGCGCCTGGGTGGCTCAGTCGTTAAGCGTCTGCCTTCGGTTCAGGCCATGGTCCTGGAGTCTCGGGATCTCGCCCCGCATCAGACTCCCTGCTCGGCGAGAAGCCTGCTTCTCCCTCTCTCACTCCCCCTGCTTGTGTTCCCTCTCTGGCTGTGTCTCTCTCTGTCAAATAAACAAATAGATGGTAGATAGATAGATAGATAGATAGATAGATAGATAGATAGATAGATAGATAGATAGATAGATAGATTTACCATAGTATCTAATCACAAAGACCCAAGACCCAAATTAAAATCTGAAAACTAATACAACCTTTACTTAACCTTCAGTCCTCCTGTATTATGCCCAAAGTAACTCCTCTTCAGCTGCCAAATTCCTGGACAGCTGGCAGGAGAGGGAGTTAAAGGAAGTGTTTACCAGGGGTTGGATTAAAGAAACCCCCACCCCCACCCGCCACCCTGTGTGTCACTGTTGGATCTTCTCCTTATAGCTTTGTGACGTAGTGTGAAGTAAATTCTCAGATCACATCACCCTTTTCAAAGGAGAATGTCAAAATGTATTCCAAGGGCCAATGGAAATTAGTCTGAATTATTTGATTAACACTTCTCCCCACTATACACACACACACACACTACTTTCTTTTCGTTTCTGGCCAATGGTGCCTCTGCTGACAAAAATAACATTACCTTCTCTGTCAGTTCCCCAAACTACATGAAACCCCAATTTTATTAGTCACGGTGAAGCCACTCGGCTAAGAGCTGGAGGCAGGCCCAGGACTCCTAAATCTGAGATGCACACTTTTCCCTCAGATCACTCTGCCCTCTTTTGTCATTATAAAAACTCTACTTCCTTTTGAAATGTTGGGGCTGTTTTGGGGGGTTTCCAAGGGGAAGTCATGGTGTCAGCCAAGGACCTTTGACATGGGTTTTCCAATGTCGTATCCTAAGGACCTCTCAGCTTCAGTTCCAACTTTTTCATGCACTTTTCTTCATCCCTACTCCCTGCTTCAGCATATATTTTATCTGTACCCTTCCTTCCCTCAGTCACACGCAGCCTTCTTTCTGCACCTCAGACAAGTGTCTGAATGGCTGCTGAGAACGACCGAGCCAAACTGCTCCCACGCACACCTCCCCCTCCTCCAGTTCCCCTCACCACACAGATCCTTCTTTCTCCTCCAGCCCTGACTTCTGTGACTCTGCCCGATGCAATGGCCTGCTCTCCTCCCCATTTCCCTGGCTCTTTGGAAGTCTCTTCTTGGTCCTGCTGAACTCCATTTTCTTCCTAAAACTCTCTTCCCTTTGGCCACATTGGCTCACATCCTACTTTCTGACCACAGTTCCCCTCTCTCCCTCAGTGGCTCCTGATTAAGGATTGCCCTGTGTGGGACAGATGTTGCTGTAGCCATTTTTAAAAGTCTGTCAAGGGCGCCTGGGTGGCTCAGTGGATTAAAGCCTCTGCCTTTGGCTCAGGTCATGATCTCAGAGTCCTGGGATCAAGGCCCACATCGGGCTCTCTGCTCAGCAGGGAGCCTGCTTCCTCCTCTCTCTCTGCCTGCCTCTCTGCCTACTTGTGATCTCTCTGTCAAATAAATAAATAAAATATTAGAGAGAGAGAGACTTAAAAAAAAAAAAAAAAGTCTGTCAAAATGGCCAGGTCTGGGTGGCTCAGTCTGTTAAGCATCTACCCCTACCCCAGCTCCAGGATGGGCATAAAGCTCTCTGTGCTCTCTGTCTCCCTCTCTAATAAATAAATAAATCATTAAATGTTATATAGGACAGTATTCCATAGAAAGGAACTAGAAGCAATGGGTAGAAGTTACCAAAAACATCCTAACAATGGACTCAGCCGCCTGGGTGCCAAGTGACTGTTGAGGGGTTTGGGCACCGGGGGCTGACTTGAAGCAGGTGGCCTAGGATTGCCCTCTCAGGATTCTGTGATCTTCTGACAGTTAAAAACTGAATCATAACAGTTCATCTAAAGGGAACAGAGACATTCAAGGCTCTTGAAATGAAAGTAATTCAAGTGGGCCCAGTAGGAGGATAGGCGTTTGGCTGCAAAAAACTGAAACCAATTTTGGCTACTTAACTAGAGAAGGAATCTACTTAAAGGGCTTCAGGCAACTCAGTTATCTGGAAGACCAGGGATCAGGAGAGAACAGCCTGGAGCCGAGGACCGGCAGGAAGCCCAGGAGGGGACTGCAGCCCCGGCCATGAGGCCTGGCAGGTGCAGACACTGGGATGAAGCCTGACCAGTCCCTGCTGGCTTAGGTCACAAGCCCATGCCATAGCGGACAAGGACCAGAAACAATTTCTGGCCCTTAAATTTATCTGTAGTGGGAAGCAGAAACCCTGCTTCCCACTGAAACGCATAGAATGTCAGATTTCCCAAAATGTGAGGAAAGGAGTTTAATTGGCTGAGTAGTCAAAATATGAGCTAGCCCTCACAGGATCATTCCACCATCTCTCAAGATATCCAGAGTTAAAATTTGAATCATTGAGGGAATCCTGGCTGGCTCAGTCAGAAGAGCATGTAACTCTTGACCTAGGCATTGTGAATTGGAGCCCCAAGCTGGGTATAGAGATTACTAAAAAAAATTAACTTAAAAAAATTTTTTTTAGAGGTGCCTGGGTGGCTCAGTCAGTTAAGCATCCAACTCTTCATGTTTGCTCAGGTCATGATCTCAGGGTCCTGGGATTGAGGCCTGCCTTGGGCTCCGTGCTCAAGGGGGAGTCTTTTTGAGATTCTCCCTCTCCCTCTGCCCCAGAGCATGTCCTCTCTCTCTCTCTCTCTCTCTCTCTCTCAAATAAATCTTTTATCCATTTATCTGAGAGAGAGAGTGCAAAAGCAGAGGGAAGAGACAGAGGGAGAAGCCAACTCCCCGCTGAGCAGGGAGCCTGACACAGGGCTTGATCCCAGAACTCCAGAGATCATGACCTGAGCTGAAGGCAAGACACTTAACCAACTAAGTCACCCAGGTGCCCCGATAAATAAATCTTGAAAAAAAAAAGAAAAAAACAACTATTAGTCATTGATTCCTCCTCTTCCCACCCACACTCCAGATCTAATCAGCCTTTACCGAGTCTGATTAGCCTGTTTCAGTCTTTAACATTCAGCCCTTCTTTTTTTTTTTTTTTTTAAGATTTTATTTATTTGACAGAGAGAAACACAGCGAGAGAGGGAACACAAGCGAGAGAGGGGAGTGAGAGAGGGAGAAGCAGGCTTCCCGCCGAGCAGGGAGCCCGATGCGGGGCTTGATCCCGGGTCTCCGGGATCATGACCTGAGCCGAAGGCAGTCGCTTAACCAACTGAGCCACCCAGGCACCCCTCAGCCCTTCTTTCCATTCCCACTGCCACCATCTTCATTCAGATCCCTGTCACCTTCTCATCACATTCATAACCAGTGTTCCTCCTATAACTGACTTGTAGAGTGGAGCATTTGAGCCTGCTAAGGCCTTCTCTTTGTCTCAGCACCCAGGAGACTAGTAGGGGAGGGAGTAGGATTAACATAAAGAAGTATGATGAATCTGCATATCAAAAGCAAACATACAGCAAGCAATATGTTACAGGGATTAGGGGAGAGACATCACTCCCAAATGGGGTAATCAGTGAAGACTACAGAAAGGTACAGCAATTGAGCCAGGCTTTGACAGAGGGATTGGACTTAACAGCCAAGGAAAAACAAGAGAGGATCCAAGGCAGATGCAGCAGGGTACCAAAGGCAGAGGCGGGAGTGGAGGGAGGGCTTGTCTGACTGAGTTGCTGAGTGGCTAGGTCTAACTAGAGAAGAAGACACTGAATCTCAAATTTTAAAGATTTTTTTTTTTTAATTTGAGAGAGAAAAAGCATGAGAAGGGAGAAGGTCAGAGGGAGAAGTAGACTCCATGGAGCTGGGGGCCTGATGTGGGACTCCATCCCAGGACTCTGGGATCATGACCTGAGCCAAAAAGCAGTTGCTTAACCAACTGAGCCACCCAGGCTCCCTGGATCTCAAATTTTAGTGTGCATTATAGGATGTGCAGATTTCTGAGCTCCGCTTCTGATTCCGTGAAACAAACCCTTCCATGAAGGCAACTTTTTCCCATACCACACTGGTTGGAGGGTTTGAGTAGAGAAACTGAAAGAGGTCCAGCTAGAACATAAGTTAGAATCAGATCAATATTAGCCCTGGAACCTTTATTCTGCTAGTGAATCAAAAGTTTTCTGGGTGCCTGGGTGGCTCAGTTGGTTGGGCAACTGCCTTCGGCTCAGGTCATGATCCCGGAGACCCGGGATCGAGGCCCACATCGGGCTCCCTGCTCGGCAGGAAGCCTGCTTCTCCCTCTCATTCCCCCTGCTTGTGTTCCCTCTCTGGCTGTGTTTCTCTCTGTCAAATAAATAAAATCTTAAAAAAAAAAAAGTTTTCTTAGCAGGTAAATTATAAGATCATAGCTGTATTTTGAATCCATTGGCAAATGATCATGAGACACAAAAACCAGTAAGATAGTTTTTATAATGAATCAAATGAGAGAAGGTCTCAATTGGGTTGGCAGCAGTCAGAATGAATGAATGCAAGTGAAGGGTGGGAGACCCTTCTTCCAAGAATTTGCAGGGCTCAGTGACTGACAGGTGAGGGAATTAAGAAATGATCAAAGTTACCATGTATATTCAAGGTGCCCAATTTGAGTGCTGAAAAATGGTGGTAGCAACCAGAGAAATAGAACAACGACCGATTCGGGAAGGACTTGTTATATCTGTCTTGTAGACATGCTGACTTTCAAGTACCACTAAGACATGTGGCAATAAGCAACAGAGAGTTGGAAAATGGAGTTCCGTAGAGCAGTCTGGTCTGGTGAGCTAGACAAGAGACTCAGTACAAAGTAGTAGGCAGCATGGAGAGACGTGACCAATTAGAGAGGGAGGCTGGGAATACAACCCCAGAGAAAGTGCACACATTAGGAAGCAGGAGAATGAAATAGGGTTTAAAAAAAGAGAGAGATGGAGAAGAAACACTCAGAAATCTGTGAAACCAAATAATACAATGCCCCAGAGGAGGGGGAAAAAAAACAACAAAAACCAAGTAGAAGAATGGTCATGAAGTTGGAAAAAGGACTACACTTGGAGAACCACAGGTGTAGAGGCCTCCTCAAGAAGTTCAAGCGTAGAAGGTTGGAGAACAAGAGTAGCTTGCATGGAGGACAATGGCAGATTCTCTTTTTAGGATGAGAAGAGACCAACTGTGATCTTGGAAAAGGGGACACCTCCCGGGGGGAGCTGGAAATCAATGAAAGAGAGAGTGAAGGAATTAATTAACAAGCCTACCTCCAGTAGAGTCAGGTGCTTTCACATATGAATGAAGGTCTGTTCTCTGAGATAGACACTACCTTGTTTTTTTTCTAATAGGGAAATTAAGGCTTTTACCGTAGTATAGAGTGACCTTTGAAAAATGTAAATCAGATCATGTCACACCCTCTCCGCCCCCCTTTGATAGCCCATCATTGCACTTCTAGTAATACCTGAGGAAACCTGGGCACAAAGAGGATGATTCACTTGTGGAAAGTCAGTTAACAGGGAGATTTGAGGCTAGGCACTGCCTCCAGAGCCTGCACCCTAACCAGAAATCCAAACCCCTTACCTTGGTTTACAAAGCCATAAGTGCTCTGGCTCTTGCTTCCTCTCCCACCTCTTGGCATACCAGTGTCCTGTCTTACTGGCTTCTCAGTTTTTCCAAATTGGCGAGCACATTTCTACCAGGCCCTCTGCAACAAACATTTCCTACTAATCGCAGTGCTTCTCTCCTAGTTTTCACAAATAGGTTTTATGTCATAGATCTCAGCTCAGATGTCACCTCAGGACATCCCTGATCATCCAATAAAAAGCCACCAGTCACTATGACATCACCCTATTTTAATTCTCTGACGGACTTTTATCATTTTCTTGTTTTCTTATGAACTCCCGCCCCAAGTAGATTTGTGGGTCGCCAGATCGTGGAGCTCGTCTCCTTGGTCACCGCTGTGTGTCCAGAGCCTGGGAGGCTGCCTGACGCACGGTGGAGGCTCAATGAGTATTTGTTGAAAGAATGAATGGCTCCAGTAAAGGAGACACCCAAAGACGCAGGCCCGGAATCTTCCGAGAGGGAGGGCGCCGCCCGCAAGGCATTCTGGGGGTTGTAGTTCCAGGCGCGTCCGCGGTGGCGCGGGCTTACGTCGGCCACGCTCTCTATGCACCAGAAGAACTGAGCGGCCCGGCTGTTGCTATGGCTTCTCGGTCCCGCCGCTGGAGGGAGGCGGTCCAGCCAGGCGCCCGCTAGCTTGGGCGGCGAGGCCGACCGGGAAGCGGAAGAAACCCGGTGCTGTGGGTCCCGGATCCTGGGGCGGAGCTCGGGGGACACCCGGAACCCCGGAGAGCGGCGGGGAGCGGGGGAAGCGCTTCCTTCCGGATTTGCCGAGTAGAGCCCATCGCCCCACGCCCACCCCCACTGCTCCGTGAGTAAAGGGTCGTCACCATCCCCATTTTCTCGCTGGGCTAACAGGCTTGAAGAAGCTAAGCGGCTTGCCCGAGGTCGCTCTCCGGGGAAGTGGCAGAGCGCGTTCTAGAGCCCAGGGCTGACCTTTTGCTGTTCTCCCACCCCCGGGCAGCCACCCCCCACCCCGGGGCAGCCCTTACTCTGCCGGGGCGCATTCTGGTGAAGTCTGGATGGGGTCGTTACACTCCTCCGGCCCGACGTCCCCATCGGTGGTGTGGTCTGGCTTGCCACACGTAATGCCACCCCTGCACTGCCCGGGTCGGGGTTGAGAGAGGTCTCAGGGAGGAAAGTTCCACTACCTTCCACTGAGGGTCTGAAAAGAGGGGCTAGATAAGACAGAGTTACATTAATATAGCATCAGGACGTGATGAAAGCAAAGTACATTCCGTGTGGGGAGATTCTGTTAGCCTCTGGTTTAATAGATGTGGAAACAGGTTCAGAGGCATTAAGTAACTGTCCGAAGTTTACCCAGTTTGTGGGTGGGGTGAGGATTCCAACTTATTTTTATCTGCCTTCAAAACCTATGTGCTTTATCTGCTGCCATGTTGGGGCGTTTTGTTGCCGTTTTTTTCCAATTAACAAATCTCTACTTCCATGTGGCTGCATGGTGTAGACCAGTCATTCCCCAGCCCAGCAATATCAGTGTTAACTGAGAACATGTTAGAAATTACCATTATTGGGCGCCACCTCAGACCTACTAAGTTTGAAACACAGAGAGGAGCCCAGCATTCTGTAATTTAACAAGTCCCCCGATGATTCCGATACACACTAACATGTGAGAACTACTGGTGATTGATGTAGGGGTCATGATAAAGTGCAGATTCTTTTGTCAGTCTGGGGAGAGACCAAAGAGTCTGCATTCCTTTTTTTTTTTTTTTTTTTAAGATTTTATTTTTTATGAGAGAGAGAGAACGTGCGCACACTAGGGGTAGGAGCAGAGGGAGAGGGAAAGGCAGACTCCCATTCCCTGCTGAGCAGAGAGCCCCACAGAGGGCTTAATCCCAGGACCCTGGGATCATGACCTGAGCGAAAGCAGACGCTTAACCAGCTGATCCCCCCTAGGCGCCTGGGATTCTGCCTTCCTAGCAAGTGCCTGGGCCGATGCTGCAATGCTGGGCCACAGATCAGACTTGGACAGGCAAGGGTGTAAACTACACTTGGAGCAGCCCTTCTCAAACTCGGATACTCATCCGAATTGTGGAGCTTTTAAAAATAGGATATTTTTATTTTTATTTATTTATTTTTTAAGATTTTTATTTATTTGACAGAGAGAAACACAGCCACAGAGGGAACATAAGCAGGGGGAGTGAGAGAGGGAGAAGCAGGCTTCCCGCTGAGCAGGCAGCCCAACATGGGGCTCGATCCCGGGTCTCTGGGATCATGACCTGAGCCGAAGGCAATCGCCCAACCAACTGAGCCACCCAGGCGGCCCTAAAAATAGGATATTTTTAACTGGGCCCCATCCCTGACGGAATGAATCAAACCCTCACCAGTGATCTAAGGAACAGTAGCGGTGTTGGGGTTAGGAGTCAAGCAGTGATAGATTAGAATCCCAGCACCTCCAGGTATCAGCTGTATGACCTTGGGCAAGTCACATCACGTGTCTTGCTCGTATTTTCTTTATTTACAAAATGAGTAGAAGTAAATGTTGGCTTGCCTGGTAGTGAAAGGATTCCGTGAGACGTGTGCACGAAGCACCTGGCGCTGACGGGTGTTCCGCAGACACAGAGACTGGGGGCCCAGGCCAGGCCAACTTTGGAGAGGTCTGTGCCAGAGCCTGGTGGAGGGGAGCTGGCAGTTGCAGCCCCCTAGCCCACCACAGCTCCTGTCTGTGCACTCCTCCTCCCACAGCCAGCAGCCGTCGGTGTGGAAGCATGTCGGTGAGCCACTCGGTGAAGGAGCGGACCATCTCCGAGAACAGCCTGATTATCCTGCTGCAGGGTCTCCAGGGCCAGGTAACCACTGTGGACCTGCGGGATGAGAGCGTGGCCTGTGGACGCATAGACAATGTTGACGCTTTCATGAACATCCGCCTGGCCAACGTCACCTACACGGACCGCGGGGGGCATCAGGTTGAGCTGGATGACCTCTTCGTGACAGGCCGGAACGTCCGCTACGTCCACATCCCCGATGACGTGAACATCACGGCGACCATCGAGCAGCAGCTACAGGCCATCCACCGGGTGCGCAACTTCGGCAGCAAGTGCCACGGCCGCCGGGAGTTTCCCTCTAGAAAATATAAATGAGCCTTCTCCTCGGCCAGCCCTGGCCCCACTCAGGTTCCTCTGGAGTTCTACTGAGCCAGCCACCTGCCCCGCTCCCAGCCCCGAGCCCAGAAAGAGAGCGGGGCCGGCCCAGAAACCGGGGTCTCTGCCAGACACTCCCTGTCACAGCTGCCTTTCACGGGGTCCCACCCCCTAGACTCACTCTAGGATGCTCCTTTGAGGGCACCTGCCAAGTAGTTTTTGGCCCTCTCCCGGTGAGGGTTATCGAGTGTACTCAGTCACCCCTTAGTGGCTTCTCGCAGTTGTGTTTGCTTACTCATAAAACTTGGAGACAAACAAGCCCGCACCTCGTGCTTTCCTTGATGTGTGTCAGGCTCCGCGTGGGTCGATGTTGAAGGGCACTGGCGCTCCAACGTGGGAGCACCATGGAATCCCCTGTCCCACGTCAGCTATTAAGATCTAATTGGTATGGGGTGTGGCCTGGACATTGGGATTCCTTTTACATTTCTCAGGTGAGGGGCGCCTGGGTGGCTCAGTGGGTTAGGTGTCTGCCTCTGACTCAGGTCATGATCCTGGAGGGATGGAGCCCCACGCCAGGCTCCCTGCTCAGCGGATTGTGTGCTCCTTCTCCCTCTGCTGCTCCCCCAGCTCCTTCTCCCTCTCTCAAATATATATATTTTTTTAATTTCTCAGGCAATACTACTAAGCAGCAAAGTTTGAGAATGGTAGGTGAGTGCTTCAGTCTGGCCAGATGGAAAGTGGCTTTTCTGTTCAGATTCCCTGTTGAAGAGGCTGTTCGTCTCCTTGCTCTTTCCTGGGGTAGAGAGGTTGAGGTCATGCTGGGCCCTCCCCTCAAGTGCTGGAGCTCATCCAACAGGAAATAGTAAGGCTCCAATTCTGAGAAGTTGTAGGGTCCTCAGGAAGAAGGGGCTCTCAGGGGTGGAACCCAAGTCTTTGTCATAGTTGCCTTACAGCATACCAGCCCTGCCATGGGCAAGCAGCCATCTCAGTAAAAGCAGCTGTGTCCTCATCAGACATCCACAGAGCAGCCGCCGTGTGCCAGGCCTTCTGCGGAGCACGCACTGTTGAATTAGATTCGGTCCCTTCGGAGCAGGGCTTACAGTCTAGTGGAGGAGGTGGTCAAGAACCACAAGCTGAAATCCAGCCTGAGGACTGCTGTACTCAAGTCTCACATAAGGGAGGAAGGTCAAGATGCTTTCATTTCTCCAGGGGGACACGAGAGGGAGAAGGAGAAGCACACTCTCCGCTGTGTGTGTTCACTTGAGCACTAGCAGTCCGAGGCATCGTGTTCACCTTCCCTCTGAGTCTTTGTCAAAGCCTTGTCCTTGAGCCACCTCATCAGAACCAACTGGGACACATCTGGAAAAGTCGCTTTGCTGGCTCCCCCTTCCCCAGATGTGAAGCAGAATCCAGAACCCAGGAAACTGCAT